>APFE030927072.1:0-17187 GCA_000404065.3 Pinus taeda | reverse complement strand
ACTCGACAGCTACAAAATCGATCAATTTCAGAGTATCTTATCAAGTGGAAGAACTTATCCGCTGAAGATTCCACATGGGAGGATGAGAATTTTATGCAGAAGTATCCAAAACTACTCAAGCGTTGAGGACAACACTTTTTTGAAGGCGAGGGGCAAGTTGGGTCCCTATAATACTAGTGATTACCCCATTACTATTGTAGTTATACCCCTTATTAATATTGTTGTGCCCCTATTGCCCCCATATTGTTATTACTGTGCCCCATAGAATCCCTCTATTGTAATTTTTGTGGCTTCATATTATTATTGTTAGGTCGGCTGGTTTATATTGTGACTCCTTAGACTCCTATATATAGAAAGGAGGTTTTTCCATTTGAATCATCCAATAATCGTTCATTTATGTAATGTAAAGGAGGTTTCCCCCTCGAAGAGGCTGAATTCTAAGGCGTTGATCTATCTTTTCTATCTTTTCTTGAGCTGGTTTCATAACATGACTATACTGCTTGTGCACCTACATGACTCCACCAAGGTATTGTCTAGGCCTGCTGGGAGTGGAGCAACACCATATACGAAACTAAGACTCTCACGACTATATTGCTTGTGCACCTATATACCCCTCAACCCTAATCAAATCGACTGTGTTTCCTTGGCTTGGAATGTGTGCCAATCGACCAAGGGCTTGGTAGATGCTACATCTTACAATCAAGTTAGTGTGAAACCAAGATGAACTAAGAACTGAACAATCCTTTCGGAGGTGTTAGACTTGCTTTTCATGAACAAGGTCTATGTAGAGAGCTAGAGTTCTACCAATGTGCTGCCAATTGTTGTAGTGGCTACAACCATCCACCAAAATTTTTCCTTAGCTTGTTTTAGAGCCTCCCTACCAACCTTACAAAGCACTTAGTCTTGCTTCATCAAGGCATCAAGCTTCAATGTTTTCCTTACACAAAGGCATCCTATCGAGCACACTTGATCCCTTCCCCTCACAGGCTACTCACTTGGACTTGGTCTAGCTACAGGCTGAGCAGCTTCGCCTTGAAAATTGCGCATTTCTGGAGGGAAACCAACCTTCCATCCAAGAATTGTGCAATCCTCTCTCACAGCCTATTGGACTCTAGGATTGCGTAATCCTTCCATACCGTTCAAAAGTGAACCTTGGTGTAAACACAACGCTTGCGCGCTAACTAGTGTCACCTTCTCTAGTTTTTTTTTTTTGGGTTTACCGTTGTCAGCTCAGTCAAGTAGAGTAAGGTAAGGGAGAAAAAATTAACAGGCACATCAGAGATACAATTAACTACTTCTCTCTGGAAAAACCTCTTCTGCTCTCAATAAGTCAGGATACCCCTTCTACCTCTGAAATGAATAAGTGTTATGCACAATGCAAAATGAAAAAATTAAAAGTAAAAAATTCAAACTGAAAAATAAATAAGGTGAAAGAAGAGAAAGGCTTCCTACACAAGGAGGTGATGCAAGTAACTTTGTCGGGGTATTGACCAGGCTCACTGGCAGCAGAGCCATGCTTGTGTTCCTACGTGACTCCACCAAGGTACTGTCTAGGCTTGCTGGGAGTGGAGCAACACCATATACGAAACTAAAACTCTCAGGACTATACTGCTTGTGCACCTATATACCTCTCAACCCTAATCAAATCGATTGTGTTTCCTTGGCTTGGAATGTGTGCCAATCGACCAAGGGCTTGGTAGATGCTACATCTTACAATCAAGTTAGTGTGAAACCAATATGAGCTAAGAACTGAACAATCCTTTCAGAGGTGTTAGACTTGCTTTTCATGAACAAGGTCTATGTAGAGAGCTAGAGTTCTACCAATGTGCTGCCAATTATTGTAGCGGCTACAACCACCCAACAAAATTTTTCCTTAGCTTGTTTTAGAGCCTCCCTACCAACCTTACAAAGCATTTAGTCTTGCTTCATCAAGGACTCAAGCTTCAATGTTTTCCTTACACAAAGGCATCCTGTCGAGCACACTTGATCCCTTCCCCTCACAGGCTGCTCACTTGGACTTGGTCTAGCTACAGGCTGAGCAGCTTCGCCTTGAAAATTGTGCATTTCTGGAGGCAAACCAACCTTCCATCCAAGAATTGTGCAATCCTCTCTCACAGCCTATTGGACTCTAGGATTGCGTAATCCTTCCAGTGAACCCTCCCAGCAGGATTTGCACAAATTTTCCTAGCAGCAGGTTGTTCAGCCCAACACTTGTGCAAAAATAATATGTTTTCTATTTATATTGCTTTTCATATTTGGAACTAACAACTTCCTTCTCAAAGACGTTAAGTCCATAGATGAACAATAAATGTAAATTTAGAGTTGAGTATGTTATGAATGTAACGTAATTAAAGCTTGGCAGAAATAGAGTTTCATGGCATTTACGGTGAAGCAAGCTTAAAGCGTTGAGATGGTGATCATGCTTGACGAGACGATGGTATGCATTAGTGATCTTATTTGAGGTCCTGATATTGTATAATGAAATTCAAATCAAAGTCATCAAACATGATCACAACGTCAATGTTCCAGCCTACTCGACTCTTAATGTCATGAGACTCTATTTATGTAAAGGTTTAAATACAATACATGCATAACATACTGAACTTGAGGTGCAACTTTATTGGTCATCTTTGGACTTAATGTCATTTAGAAGGAATGTGTCAGTTCCAAATCTTAAATGGTTGGTGAATCCAAAAGCTAGACTAGGAAACATAATAAGTAGTTTGAAGATGTTGTGGGTGTCGATGACAAAGAAACTATAGACCGTTGGGACAAGGTAGCCTCGATGGTGGACAACAAATCCCGTAATGAGTTAAAGCAACATTACAATATTCTCATTGAACATATTCAATGAATTGATGTAGGCTTGTTGCGTATTCCCAATGATAAGTCTTAGAACTAAAAAATCAAAGAAAATTCGGGACGGGGAGTTTAATTACAATACATGCATAACATACTTAACTCTAAGTGCATATTTATTGTTCATCTTTGGACTTAACATCTTTTAGAAGCATGGTGTGAGTTCCAAATCTAAAATGGTTAATGAATCAACAATATGGACTTGGAAATACAAGAAGCAATTTGAATATGCTCTGGTTGTCTACAACAAAGACACTCTAGGTCATTGGTTCAAGGTAGCCTCGATGGTGGACAACAAATCCCCTAAAGAGATAAAAGAACATTACAATATTCTCGTTGAACATATACAATGAATTGATGCAAGCTTGGTGCGTATTCCCAATTACAAGTCACCAAACTCAAAAATTAGAGAGCTTAGAACGAGTGAGTAGGGAAAGGGAAAAGGTGAAGCACAAAGATTTGTGAGCTTCACATCACATTCAATCATAGGAAAAAAATGAAGGCAATCAGAATCAAGACACAACTAAGAGATTAAAAGCTAAGTGGCTCTTTCATGTTGGCTCTTAAAAATTCAACGTGGGTTCATCCACGTAATGGTAAAATAGGGAGTCTTTTGCTAATAATTATGTCAAAATTCTTACTTATTTGAACTCAGGATGGATGTGAGTCCAAGATTTTTTATTTTTTTTAAATAAATGGACACAATTTTAGTAGAGAAATATTTTCTTAGTCTGATAACCCCTTCAATTGTAGTGACTTCATTGAGGGTTGTCATTTTCTCAATTTCAATGTGTGGAATAATTTTTCTATTTGTAAAAGAATGACTAGAGTGCACCTAAGGAAGTATAGGAACCACTGCTTCTATTCTCCAACAGTTACTTGATGGATCATGGCGCTTGAAGTGGAAGTGATCATGGAGCTTCTGACAAAGAATGGAGACAACAAAACCTGGAGCAAAGGATTACTCTTCTTAGTATTACGAATCAGTTAAATAATACTACATTGTAAACATAATTAATAATTGACCGAAACGAAACTCAAATCAACTAGACTAATTGAAACTGAACTAGGACACTTAAATGGACAGTTTTGACACCTAGAAGATGGATGGAATTAGATTTTCCAATAGTCCCCCCTAATTACAACCACATAAAAATTCAATTAAGGTTCTTGTTGGTATATGTATGTGCTAGGATTACCATCTAAAATTTTGACTTCAATTAGATTTCCTTTTCTTCTTCTGTTCTTCCAGATCTTGTAGCCTCTAAATTGCTTCAAATTTTTCTTATTGTTGTATCCTTCAAACGTTCGTTTCTTCATTTGCTGGTGTAGGCCTTTCCATTGTTCCAGGTCTTTATTTGTAAAAGAATGACTAGAGTGCACCTAAGGAAGTATAGGAACCACTCCTTCTATTCTCCAACAGTTACTTGATGGATCATGGCACTTGAAGTGGAAGTGATCATGGAGCCTCTGACAAAGAATGGAGACAACAAAACCTGGAGCAAAGGATTACTCTTCTTAGTATTATGAATCAGCTAAATAATACTACATTGTAAACATCAATAATAATTGACCGAAACGAAACTCAAGTCAACTAGACTAATTGAAACTGAACTAGGACACTTAAATGGAGAGTTTTGACACCTAGAAGATGGATGGAATTAGACTTTCCAATAGTCCCCCCTGATTACAACAACATAAAAATTCAATTAAGGTTCTTGTTGGTATATGTATGTGCTAGGATTACCATCTAAAATTTTGACTTCAATTAGATTTCCTTTTCTTCTTCTGTTCTTCGAGATCTTGTAGCCTCTAAATTGCTTCAAATTTTTCTTATTGTTGTATCCTTCAAACGTTCGTTTCTTCATTTGCTGGTGTAGGCCTTCCATTGTTCTAGGTTTTCTAAGCATGTGCTAGACTTCTTCAAAAATCGACTTGTATGTGGAATGTTGCCAGATATTATCTTTTGTTGTCTGATATTTCTCATCAATTTACTACAACATAGTTTATAATAAAAAAATATTTCTTCAAGACTCCAATATGTGAAAATTTCATTGATATTTTCATCATCCAAGTTGTCTTCAAAATTTATTTTTTGTGGCTTATATGTAGATTTTTTCAAGCCATGGTGTTGCAAGCCATGCTTCTAAAAAATTTAACTCTTCTTCATAGTCGTTCTATGTACCTCCACAATGAAAATCGATGTTAGAAATAAAATTATTTGCAGAAACACATTGGTTCTGTTCCTTCTTCTATGTAATCAGAGCTCTGCTTTTGCTTCTTTCTCTATTTTCTCTTTGTGGGCTTCCCTATTTTCCTTTGCCTCTATCTTTGTCTTTGTCTTTGCCTTTGTCTCCATCTCTTCCACTTTTGTACTAACCTTTGTTGCTGCAGACACGTTGTCTTCCACTTGGTTTTCAGATTCAAGTGATTTTCTCATTGAATAACATCATGTTTTTTAATTGTTGTATTGTTTTATTGAACATATCCTTAACCATAGCATTGTATTGTATTGTATTAATTGTTGTATTCACCATAGAATTGACTGCTCCAATGGTAGCTTCTCTATTATCAACAAGCTGTCTTCCTGGATTCACCAAATTCTCATTAGCAAGCTCTGTTTTTGGATTCATGAGTAAGATTTTTTATTGGATTCACCATATTGTCATCATGAAGCTATTTTGTTGGATTCATCAAATTTTCATCTACTTCTAGTTGTGCATTGTGAGAATCACGAGAATGTATTTGCTCCTTCTATGCTTCAGCTACAAATTGATCACAACCATCATCCACTTGTGACTATGCACAATGCGATTCAACAAACTCATAATATTCAACTTCAATGCTCCGCCTTGCACCAAAACTCCTCTCAAGGGTTTTCCTGGTCTCCTTAGATGTCTTGGTATATGAAATCAAGGGAAGAACATTTTCATCCACAGATTCTTTTATGCATGTTAATGAAAATGCATTTTTTTACTACCAAGAGATTGCTAATGAGCCATCACTACCAACATCTGTTGTAAAACAAGATTATCTAGTTGACATCAATGGAAAAACTCATGAAAGTTGTTAGGAAATGACAACTACCCAGCCCAACTCCTCAGCATGACTATTGAAATCAATGCCAACACACTTGTAGATTCCTTCTCTAGGCCATTGGTCATGCACACAATGCCAATTGTCCAACATATTCCACTTGGTTTTCATATTCAAGTGAGTTTAGAGAGTATTGAAGTGAGGTTGGCGCACATTGAGCTTAATTTTTAGTGTGAACTTTCTCTTCATGCTCCACCAATTTAGATTTCTTGAGATCCAACTCCTTTTACCTCTTTAGATCCTCAACTCCTAATGTTTATTTTATGTTTTTGATTTTACAATACTATTGGTGATGCTTCAATGAATCTAAATAGGAGACGGTTGATGTTTATGCTAGATGTATGTATGTTTTTGAATTGATATTTTGAGGCAATAAAACTTAAACTTATAAAAAGGAAATGATAATAATACATAATATTGACTCAATTTGAAAAATAATAAAACTAGTAAATTTATTCAATTGAATATGACATTATAATAAATTTAAATAATAATAATTATATTTATAACCATCCTATTCGACAACTTCAAATTTAAATTTAATTGTTTAGGGTTCGAGGATTACTTTAATGTTGCTGGTCATGGTGGTCTTTTAGACTCTTTTTCTTGCTACTATGAAAATTGGTTATGGTGTGTGGAATTTGAGTTCTTATGTGTGATGGATGCCTACAAGGGAGGGTATGGGATAAGGTCGACATAGTTTCAAAGTTTTTTATTATGGCAATTACTGTTTCGTTGTCCCATGGCAGATGTGAAGGGAGGTAGGGTCATCTAAAAGTGAAAGGATTCTAGGCTTAGGCTACAACTTGTTTAGGCAACTCGCCAGGCCCAATGATTCACTAGGAATTGTGAGCTTGTAGATATGGCACAGGATGCAAATGTTAGGGGCTGTGGTAGGAGGCCTCAGGTGACCATATAGGAGGAACAACCCATCTCCTGAGGCGGTAGAGCAAGGGGTCATAAACTCGTAGCCAACATCATAAACGATGCAGCCAATGTTTATCGTGAAGGGACCAGTAACGAAATTAGGCATTTGATTGAGGAGTTGGGAGTTGATCTGAACGATAGGCAGGCTCGATGGATATTGAGATGGAGGACTGGCGGGCAATGGTGCCAGATCCCAGGCATACTTGTGGGTAAGTGACCCAGTTGGAAAAGAATTTGTATTTGTATTGGAATAAGAAAAGTCTCTTAGGCAAAGCATTAGAATATATTTGAATTAGCATGGAGATAGTGGTAGAAGAATTCCCCAGCTACAAGCAGGACATCTAGAAAATTCATTTCCAACTACAAAAATAGGATGGATGTGTACGTGACACTGTGTCTTGGTTTCACTGGCCACAATTCAAGCTTGGACAAACACACATCACTTGAAAATAAATAAAAATAAATAAATATATGTATTTTTAAGATTTTAATAAATTATAGATAAACATATTTCTATATATAGAAAAAATTGATATTTAGATTTTTGATTTCTTACTTTTTTAACATTTGATGTGACATAGAAAGGCCCTATTGAGACCAATATGAGAGATATGTTGTAATGTCCTATCATATCCTATTAAACATTTTGAGTTATTCAAATTACAAAAGATAAAAATAAAAATAAAAATAAAACAAAATAATAAAATTGATAATTGCGAGTAGAGGAATTTAATGTAAGGTAATGTAATGTAAACATTTTGACTCCGGAAAAATATAATAAATTGAAAGTAAAAGTAATCAAATAAAAATAACCCCATAAAAACAAAATAAAAATAAAAATAAAAAGGACCCGTGGTATTCAGAACCCATGGTAATTATGTGAAATATAGATTATTTAATTTAATGTAATGTAATGTAAGTGAAATATTTTAAATCAATAAAAACAAATAGATAAAAAAAAGTATAAATAACCAAATGAAAGCTTAAATAAAAATATGTAATAAAAGCTTAAATTTATTTAAAGGAAAGGCGTATAAAATTCTAGGAAATGGCAAACGCACAAATCTGTGGTTTGACCAAATTATGGATCAAAATCCGCTCACAGAGATAGATGAAATCGCAGGGATAAAAGAATGGATGGAACGCGTAGGGATCACCAGTATATACGATTTATCCAAATGGGTTAGGCATAGAGGTTGGCAGGGATGGGACTTCCTCGGAGTTCCTGAACGACTTCAACAACAGAAACATATCGTCGAAGAATTGCTGGAAGATGCGACCACAGTAAACAGAAATTCTAAAGACAGTTGGGGATGGGGGCGCTCTGGAACATATACCATAGCAGAAGCGTACAATGCCCTTCAACCAAATAGGAACAGCAACAGAACACCGGAGTTCTGGAAGAAAGCTTGGGAACCGCTTGCCTTGCCCAAGGTAAACTTCTTCTTTTGGGCGCTGGCCCATGATAAGCTTCTAACAAGAGATAATTTAATGAAAAAAAACATTGTAGGTCCGCACAGATGTGAGTTGTGCAGAAGCAACTTAGAAACTGCCAAGCATCTTTTCATAGACTGTAAGTTTGCGAAAGAAGTATGGGGAGTCTCCCTCCACGGGCTACAAATCACAGTTCCGACTCACAACTCAGTAGCTGATCTATTCAACATATGGAACCACTATTACCCCAACAAAATTCCTGTCAAATCCATCTGGAGGAAAGTCTAGAACGCCATACCCAAATTTGTGTGCTGGCAGATTTGGCTGTCCAGGAACGATCTGATATTCAATGAAAAGGCACACACTCCCCTCTCGGAAGTGGTAAAGGCCAAGTCCTTTCTTCTAGAAGAAGTGCTACAACAAAACTTTACAGGTGATACACTGCTACTCCTGGAAGAAGAGCGGTGGTTGGGTCCTGTTAGCTTTGCTAGAAGCTTCAGCGGTGAAGGGTATAACTTGGGCCTAGTGGTGTGTTTGTGCTTAAATAAAGCTTGTGGCCCTCCTCCTTCTCTGTTATCCTCCCAACACTCCCTTAGCCCTGTTACCCTTGGTTTCCCCTTGCGATGCGATCAGATCGCAAATCGCATCCATGCCCGCTGCTGCAATCTGTTCTCTTGACTTCTTCTGACGCGATGTTGCGGTGCGATCTGATCACTATCGCAAATCGCGTCTACGCCCTATCTCCTCCGTTACGCCCCATGTCTTCTCCGCCGATGAGATTATGTGATATGATCTGATCGCTATCGCATATCGTAGCCATGTGTATGTTAAGGCTCTGCCCTTGTCTTCCGTGTTGTGATATTGCGATCACACCCCTTTGTACCCCGCCCGATATCGTCCGTACATCTTTCCCATGCAACGACCATTAGATCCACTGCTCCCTGATCTGCTGTCTCTTGTTTACCTCCACCTGTTTCTTTCTGATTCCTCCCGCCAGCAATCTCCACCGTTGATCTCTGCGATCCAATGGTTGTTATCTGTCTTTTTCTTGCTTCTCGCTTAGTGCATGCCTCTGCCATACTATCTTTACGCCTTTAACCTGTTTTGTGCTCTTGAAGGAGGAAGAAAGCTAGATCCAACACTTTGCACCATTACTCCTCACCAACTGCATTTAAAGGACAGAATGGCTGAAGGACAAAAGGACGACGTCGAATAGTGAAAAGCATTTATCAACCATGGAATTTCGTCCATAATTTACTTCATCTGCCGAGCAGGACTACAGAGCACCAGAACGAGTCGGTTTTGTCCATTTAAATTAGTAGATTGTGGCAGGGAGCCCATATCTATGTGCAAATGCGGTTGGTGATCCATTAAGACACCTCCACACATAGGTTAGTAGAGATATTTTTGTAAACAAGTTCTATATATACTCATAACTCAGATGTAATCAGGGAATGGGTGTTAGATGAGAGTTAGTATGTTGTAAGGCTCAACTTCTATAGACTATAACTGTTATGCAACTTGCAGCGTCTGGTCTTAATTTCCAACTAATACAAGCTTATTTTGTTATCATTTGCTCACTTTCCACTTCTTCTTGTTATTCCAGGTTGTGCCTATTTTGAAACTGTTGATGTGCTGTTGATTTTTAGCAGTAGAGGGGTTGTCATCCCACCTCTATGTTAGAATTTAGTTGTTCATTGAAAAGTGCTTGCAAGTTTCTATTTTTTTAATGCATAGAGAGCTATCATCCTGTCTGTGTATTAAATATTAGATTTACAGACCTTTAAACTGGTTGCAACCGACCATCGCAGGGTCCTGTGCATCTGCTGGTGTGGTCAGTCTTCTCCATTATCACCTTTTCCTTAAACTGTGAGTAATTGGTGGTTAAAAGCCTTGTAGTCTGGGGGTGTTTACCCATGTCTGGGTTCAATCATAATAGAAGTGGTTATCTGGCTTGAGTATGCGGCATTTCTTTCATTCCACCATTTATCCAACATTTTGTTAAATTTGTAATGTTCCCGAGCATCACTGATATACAACCTAGGTCAGTTTCTTGGGGTGATAACATTAATTGGTGTCGTTGCCGGGGAAAGGAGAATGAAAGCTCAGCTTCCCTGGGAGAACAACATAGTTTCAAGATTTGATGATAGACAAGGTTTGAACACAGATTCTGGTTGTAATCATCTGTCTGGTGACTCCACTGGTGGAAGACCATCTTTTGGCAACTCCACATCGAATTTTTGGCGCAGCTGCTGAAGCATGCACGAAGATATCTTTAGAATATCAGCTGAACCATTACCTGATCCTGAGAAGATCGTTCAATAGAAGAAAATTTCGCAGTGATGAGCATCAGGGTCAGGTAAGGCTTAAAAGTTCCATGTATCTCTGTTAGTGAAGTAGTCACCTTCGGAGATTCATTCAGCTCCTCAGTCATTCATTTCCCTTTCAGATCTTAGTCCAATAAAGAATATGTGTTGTCCATCATGTTCCGTTGTTTCTATCATCCATTTCATCACTTCATACCACTCAGTCCACCAGTATCCCTTTCGTTTGCCTCAGTCATGGAAAGCCAACAAGCTCCCACAAAGATAGAGCGAATTATTGCTACTAGGTATGGACCCCTGGTCTTTCCTGTCCCTTTGAATGTGTTGCCTGTAGGAGATTATGAAGAATATATGCCTAAGTTTACTGGTACAGAAGGAGTATCAGCAGAAGAGCACCTCGAGTGTTTTTATAATTACGCTGATAACCTGGACATCTATGAAGAGGATGTATGGATGAGGGTTTTTGTCCAAAGCCTAGAGGGAGAGGCTAGAAAATTGTTCAACAAACTAGCCCCTAGGTCCATAGCAGATATTGAAGCTTTAGATGATGTGTTCCTAAAGCATTGGGGGGATAGCGAAGTTTTGCTCTATGAGTTTACTGATTTTGGGAACTCGTAGAGGGAAGGGCTCTCATCATCATTAGATCACAAGATCGATGAAATGGCTCGGATGATAGAGCTATTAGCCTTAGAAGTTTCGAGGTTAGAAGCAGATCAGCATGTAGGGGTGGTGCAATCACAGATTTTCCAAAGAAACAAAACTGAAAGCGATGATCAAAGGGTGAAGACCCTTTGTCAGAATATAGTCGTGGGTGAAGTGTACCCTAAGGAGGAGGAGGTCTTTGGTTTGGAAGGTGCTCCTTTCCTAACCAGATCTTCCTATGAAGAGGCATTAGCCAAGAGCACTGCTCGACAATTTGTTGTAGCTGCAGAACAACAAGTTGGCCAGCAGTGGCAGCTTGTAGCAAGCACCTGCCCCTTCCAGCGATCTGAGCCCGAAGTCAACACACCTCTCCATGGCTATGCAGATTTGCATAATGGCCAGCTTGCAGTCATCCCCAGCCCAGTGATAAATGACGAAGAGGAAAGCTCTCCATCATATTTCATCCCTCTAACTGCTCAAATGACAAGCCCTCTAAGCTTCTCCCTGAACACTGAAGCAGAACAAGATTCAAGGCTCAAGGCTGAAACTGATCAATTCAGTCTTGATAGTATGAAACCTGCTCAGTTGGACTCTACACAACACGAAGTAGCAACTTTACAGATGACAAAGGAAGAAAATGTAGAGCCATGGGACTCCTCCTTGGATGAGGATTGTTCAAAGGAAGATTCAAGAGCAAAACATATCTCTGTGTCCCCTGCACAAGAAAATAATGATGCATTTTTCATATTAAGTTTGCAGGCCACAGAAGATAAAAATAGGTACACAGCAGCAATGATTATTCAGCAGGTGTATAAAGGCTCCTCTAAAGAACATCCAAGGAGGAAAATACACAAAGGGGAAATGAAATTTGATCCATATCTGCCTGATAAGCTCAAATGTCTTAAATTGTTTGAGATGGAGGATCAAATAAATCTTGTCCTCTTGATTTATGATGAACCAGATGACAGGCAACAATTTTGGTGGCCCAGCTGATGGGAAAATTTTGAAGTTTAAATCTTCGGGTTTTATTGATTGTAATCATGTTATTTTGTAGTTTTCTATTGTGTGCTTAGTGACTCCATGCCCAATGAATACTAGGCAAAGTTTTCAGGCTGATTTTGTAGGAAGGCATTGGTCTACAGGATTCTTGAGACCTCGCACGGAGGATCTCATGCCCAGAAGGACACAGTGTTAGCTCTGCTACAAGCTTCAATGGTGAAGGGTATAACTTGGGCCTGGTGGTGTGTTTGTGCTTAAAGAAAGCTTGTGGCCCTCCTCCTTCTCCGTTATCCTCCCAACACTCCCTTATCCCTGCTACCCTTGTTTTCCCCTTGCGATGCAATCAAATTGCAAATCGCATCCATGACCACTGCCGCAATCTGTTCTCTTGACTTCTTCCAACGTGATGTTGCAGTGAAATCTAATCGCTATCATAAATCAGGTCCGCGCCCTATCTCCTCCGTTACGCCCCATGTCTTCTCCGCCGATGCGATTATGCGATGCGATCTGATGGCTATTGGATATCACAGCCATGTGTATGTTAAGGCTTTGTCCTTGTCTTCCATGTTGCGATATTACGATCGCACCCCTTTGTACCCCGCCTGATATCGTCCGTACATCTTTCGCGTGTGACGACCATTAGATCCACTGCTTCCTAATCTGACGTCTCTTGTTTATCTCCGCCTGTTTCTTTCCGATTCCTCTCGCTAGCAATCTCCACCGTTGATCTATGTGATCCAACAGTTGTTATCTGTCTTTGTCTTGCTTCTTGCTCAGTGCACACCTCCGCCATACTGTCTTTACGCCTTTAACCTGTTTTGTGCTCCTGAAGGAGGAAGAAGGCCAGATCCAACACTTTGTGCCATTACTCCTCACCAACTGCATTTAAACAATAGAATGGCCGAAGGACAAAAGGACGACCTCGAACAGTGAAAAGCATTTATCAGGCATGGAATTTCATCCATAATTTACTTCATCTGCCCGAGCAGGACTGCAGAGCGCCAGAACGAGTCAGTTTTGTCCATTTAAATTAGTAGATTATGGCAGGGAGCCCATATCTAAGTGTAAATGTGGTTGGTGATCCATTAAGACACCTCCACCCATAGGTTAGTAGAGATATTTTTGTAAACAAGTTCTATATATACTCAGAACTCAGATGTAATCAGGGGATTGGTGTTAGATGAGAGTTAGTATGTTGTAAGGCTCAACTTCTAGAGACTGTAACTGTTATGCAACCTGCAGTGTCTGGTCTTCATTTCCAGCTAATACAAGCTTCTTTTGCTATCATTTTCTCACTTTCCACTTCTTTTTGTTCCAGGATGTGCCTGTTTTGCAGTTGTTGATGTGCTGTTGATTTTTAGCAGTAGAGGGGCTGTCATCCCACCTCTATGTTAGAATTTAGTTGTTCATTGAAAAGTCCTTGTAGGTTTCTATTGTTTTAATGCATAGAGAGCTGTCATCCTATCTGTGTATTAAATATTAGATTTACAGACCTTTAAACTGGTTGCAGCTGACCATTGCAGGGTCTTGTGCATCTGCTGGTGTGGTCAGTCTTCTCCATTATCACCTTTTCCTTAAACTGTGAGTAATTGGTGGTTAAAAGCCTTGTAGTATGGGGGTGTTCACCCATGTCTGGGGTCAATCATAGTAGGAGTGGTTATCTGGCTTGAGTATGCAGCATTTCTTTCATTCCACCATTTATCCAACATTTTTTTGAATTTGTAATGTTCCCGAGCATCACTGATATACAACCTAGGTGAGTTTCTTGGGGTGATAACAGGTCCCCTCCACCCTCAACCATGGAAGCAGCTATCAGTCCCTCAAGCAGGAAACTAGGCTTGGCGCAAAAGAGACTCTGAAGAAAAATTTCAAGAATGGTGGAGAACGCAAAAACTTACAACAATATTCTTTGATGGAGCCTCCAAAGGCAATCCTAGGACATCAGGAGCGGGAGGGGTCATCTTCGCTTTGAACGGAATAAAAAGGGATAGTTTTTGTTGGGGAATTGGGTAGAAAACCAACAATCAAGTGGAGATCCTAGGCCTCCTCAAAGCTTGTCAAATCATTAGGGATAGAGGAGATAAATAATTCCAAGCTTTTGGACATTTGAAGATCATAATTAAAAAATTAAATACAGGAAATCTGTTCACTAATGCAAGCCTCAACAAAACACTAAATAGGCTAAAGAGAGTGTTGCTCGATTTTGTCTCCTACAAATTCTTCCACATACTCAGAAATCTGAACAAAGAAGCAGATCTAATGGCGAACAAAGGGTGTACCCTTCGGAAAGGCCAACTCCTCACAAATGATGAAAGCTTATTTCATCCCTGCAATCCTTGAGGAAATGGAATTCTGTAATAGCTCAAAAGAAAGTGTTAGAATCAGAAACAAAAGATATGTATCATTGGCTGCCATGGTGTAATTCTAAGATTCTTATCAAATAAATAAAATCATACATGTTTGAGTTAAAAAAAAATGGCCCACAATTTTGACCTAGGGTATCCACGTGAAATGTAATATTTTTAAGAAAAAAATTAAACTAGATGAATGTTAGATTACCTTAGAGCATGATATTTCGCTCCATTCCAACCTCATTGAGCTAAAGGTAAACAAAATAATTCAAATTATGACTTATTTTAGAGAAATATTATGGCTTTAATGTAAAGAATTTTGTTGCATTCAGTGAAGGACTTGTACAATATTTCATTTACCTCTTTAGATTTAGATTTGATTATATTATTTAATTTAGGTTTTTGGATTTATATTTTACTCTATCTTCTTTAGGGATATTGACTATTGTAAATTATTGAGAATTAAATGCGATTAGGTATAATGAGTGAAACAATGTATTATTTGAAGTAAAATGTATCTCTTAAAATTAAAGGGTAATTTTCTATTAAGGTTGTAGTGTTTTTCTACAATTGGATCCTTTTGTTCATTGCCCTGAGAAGTTCTCTATAGCACAGTATGGAGTAGAGCTCACTTAAACATGTAAATGTAAACATAAATGTTTAATATGTAATGTTTAGCAATTAAAAATCGATCTAATTATTATTATGTATAAACACAATATGAATTTAAGTTAAAGCAGTTAACATTTTTAATATAATGTCGGCCCTACTTAAAAAATCAATCTATTATTATTATTATTATTATGTATAAACACAATATAAATTTAATATATAAAGAGGTTTATGAACACCCAAAACATAGTTATGGTAAATAAATAAAAATATAAATAAATGGGAAGTATGGTAAATAAATAAAACCTATAAATAAAATATAAATAAACAAGAGGTATGGTAAATAAATGAAAATGTAAATAAACTAGAGGTATGGTAAATAAATAAATATAACAGAGGCACAAAGAGGTATGTAATAAATAAAAGTATGTCAAATAAGATTAGAAATAAACATATAAACCCTCCTAGATCCATTCTAGATCAAAATAACATGGTCCAAATACCATGGTAAATAAAACAGATATGTTAAATAGATAAAAATATAAATAAACTAGAGTTATGGTAAATAAATAAAACATTTTTTATATTTACTCCATAATCCACTTTATATTTATGAACACTCAAAAAAGAGGTTTTATTAAGGTGAAGCACATGGGACAAATACCATGGGTCAAGTTATTATTAATGACATGCAAAAAAGCATTATTAACAGTAATATTAATATTAATAAAAATAAAGATGGCCCACGGTATTGACCCATGGTATTGAGAACCAATGGTATTAACCCATGGTATTCACGTAGAATGTAGCTTATTTAAAGTGGGGAATTAAACCAACATAGATTCATCTTTACTCTAGATCTACTAAGCATTAGAGGGATCAAATATCTTGATATGCAAACTCACATAGAGTGAAAACATATTTAATCTCTCTCGGTACTAAGTTCCTAGAGGGATCAAAACTAGCATAGAGTGAACAAATATTTGATCCCTCTCGGCACTTGATAGATCCAGAGTAAGGATAGATCTATACTGGTATGGTGGTAGGGAGGTCAATTGTAGAGCGAAGTTCATGGCATTGCAGGGTGCTCTGTAGTGCTCTTCCTAGTTGGGCATTGATAATATTCTTATTTTTAATGACTATGTTGTTTTGATCAACTCGATTCAAGGTTGTTGCTTTCTTGAGGTTCTAGTTCTTTGGTGCTCTCTAGTGCTCTTGTTGTTTTGGCATTGATAATATTTTTATTTTTAATAACTGTTGATTTGATCAACATTGCTTTCTTGAGGTTCCAGTTCTTTGCAATTGGATTTAGCTAATTAGGAAATTATCTCTTCTTTATTAGTAGTCTCCTCTCAACATGTCTGTTGGGAGAAGAACATGGAGGCTCATACACTCCCAAAACTCGGTCTCTCCTGTCTCATGTCTAGGCTTTATGTTCTTTGAAAAGTTATTTGATGGAATGGGTTTTGATATGGGGTTGTTTGATATTTAATTCCCATTTCTGATTCTGTGATTTGGTATTCTCTTTTTTACGATGATCATTAGGGTGGGGAATCCTATAGAGCCCTCTGTGTTTTTTCCTTTGGCAAAACTCGGTCTCTCCCGTCTCTGCTTTATGTTCTTTGAAAGTTATTTGATGGAATGGGTTGTCGTATGGGATCGTTTGAGATTTAATTATTTTATGTTTTTTGAAAGTTATTTGATGGAAGGGGTTGTGGTATGGGATTGTTTGAGATTTAATTATTCTATGTTCTTTGAAAAGTTATTTGATGGAATGGGTTGTGGCATGAGATTGTTTGAGATTTAGTTCTTATTTTTGATGTTGTGATTTGGTATTTTTTTTATCGTGATAGTTAGGGTGGGGAATCCTCCAGATTCCTCTGTTTTTCTTTCTTTTTGAATCTTCTTTTGTTGAGAAACTATCCAATGGATAATATTCTTCT
>APFE030927070.1:133682-147391 GCA_000404065.3 Pinus taeda | reverse complement strand
TCATACCTTATACCATACCTTTACCATGAAGTATTCGAAGGCCCTTCTCTCCAATATGTCTAAGCCTTTGATGCCACAACATGGTCTTCTCTCCAGAGACCACTAAATTTTTTGCTCCACTTTTAGAAACCACAGAACTATTGCACCCATCAACAACAGTGCTACCTTGCTGCTTGTACAGAGTTTCAGTCCGAACTCCCCACATCAATACCAGTGCTCCTCGAACCATCTTGTAGGTATCCTTCTTGAACACTATTTTTACACCTGCATCATCCAACTTGCTTACCGAAATCAGATTTCTGGCTAATGCAGGAATATACAGAACAATTGGAAGTGTTCTAACCCTTCCACCTTTAAACTTGAACTTTACTGTTCCGCGACCAACGATTCTAGCCTTCCTATCATCCCCTAAGAAGACATCACCACCATCATATTTATCATACTTGCAGAACCACTCTCTATGGGGAGTGAAGTGAAAGGATGCACCTGAGTCAATCAACCATGCCTCATGATCTACATGTGTACTTGAAGAATCCAAGCACACATCACCACCTTCATCTGAGGTGGTTTTCACCTCTGCAGACGAAGCATCATCGGATCCCTTTCCTTTGTCAGGAGCTTTATATTTACAGTCCCTTTTGTAGTGCCCTTCCATTCCGCATTTCCAGCACACCACCTTTACAAGTTTTCCTGGAGATTTAGATCTCCCTCTAGATTTACATCTCCCTCTCGATGACTTATTTTTGTTTCTGTTCTGGGACCTTCCTCGTACAAAAAAGGCATCACCATTCTGGATCTCCATATTTTTCCATCTCATCTCCTTCGTTAGCAAGGATGAGACTATTTCATCAAACTGTAAGGAAGTTGCATTGCTACCTATTGCAATAACCAAACTATCCCATGAATCTGGTAGAGAACACAACAAACTGATGCACTCATCTTCATCTGAAATTTTAATATCAACAGATGCTAACTGATTTACCACAGTATTAAACACATTTAGATGCTCTATCACCGAGTCTCCATCTTTCATCCTCAGGTTATACATATTTTTCTGCAGGAACAGTTTATTCACCAAAGACTTAGATTGGTACAAAGTCCCTAACTTTTCCCACAAAGCCTTTGCCGTAGCTTCCCCTGAAACATTCAACAATACTGAATGTGAGACACACAATCGTATTGTGCTCTTTGCCTTCTGATCCAACTTCTTCCATTCTTCATCGGACACACCTGTTGGTTTAGTACTCGGATCTACTGTGATCCACTGATCTTTATCCACCAACAGATCCTCCATCTTGAGTTTCCACAACTCCAAACTCTGACCATTAAATTTCTCGTTCTCTATCTTTCCACTGCTCTCCATCTTATTTCACCACCAAAATCGATCTCATAGATCTTCCACTGAACAGGGTCTACCACAGGCCCGAGCGAAACCCCTCAGCAACAAAGCATCCCCTTGAAGCCAAAACAACTCTGATACCAAATGTAGGTTTTAACCCCGTATAGAAATTACCTACATATTAATTCTAAAACACATAAAATAAACAATGCGAGAGCATAACACATAAAACACATATACACAGAGATTTTCCCCTAAACCCAAAACCGGGACTACCAACTTGATTTTTCATTATGTTCCTTTCAATGTTATAATACATATTTATACATGCTGAAGCATCCAATACCATGGACCGAAAACCATCGCATCCAAAACCATGGACCGAAAGTTGTCACATCCAAAAACATGTGCAAAAATCATGCACAAAACCATAGGTGGGTCCGCCCAACCTAACATAGGTTCCAAAACCAAAATTTTCTAGGGTGTTGCCCTAGATCCCATAGAGTAGGGTTACCTGCACCCCTCAAACCCCCTGTGACCCCTCCACTACGCAATCGACGGAACGAAGGGGGGGCTCCGCCCCCCCTCTAACCCACCAATTAACTACATGGGCTAGTCGTGGAAAGAATATAACACAACCCAACACACGCAGATCGTCCCTCCCACTATATTTTTCTGTCATTCTAGTATTAGCATACCCTAACCTTAACTTCATCATTATTTTGTATTCTTTCCATCCAGGAAATTTCTCCTTGTGCATACCCCACCAACGGGCAGACGTAGCATGCAATGCTAACTCTAGTATCTGGAAGCGATGTTTATCCGGTACTTACCTTTCAAATTCATCTAGAAATAGCTCCACATTAGTCAAACCATCATAATGCAGAAGGTTCCTTACCTTAGTCGAGACACATCGTAGTGATTTTGTCATCATATTGCAATGGAGCATAGATACTTCATGCTGCTGATTCTTCCAGTGTTCAAGTTCTTCATCTGAATCTGAGGTGCAGGAGTTGTCCTTGTCCCACGCAATTCTTCCATTAGTCATAGGATTGATCCAATATTCTTCTTGCGTTGTTAT
Organism: Pinus taeda; assembly: GCA_000404065.3. Lineage (NCBI taxonomy): Eukaryota > Viridiplantae > Streptophyta > Pinopsida > Pinales > Pinaceae > Pinus > Pinus taeda. Next base: position 144,971 of record APFE030927070.1, on the reverse strand, counting down.
CTTGTATATCTGATCCAGATCATTGTCACATTCTACATAGTTGTGAACATGTTCAGTATAACGTGCTCCTTTAGTAGGGTCTAATGGCACTACAACCCTGAGCAACTTCTTCTCAAATGCCATCTTTCATTTCTTCAAGTTGATTACCCCATTCATATCAATAACCCAGTCAATCCCTAGTAGTGCGGGGTATGGGTTACTGTCATCCACTATTTCAATGACCTCAAAGTCAGCCAGTGTGCTCGCACCCTCAATTTCCACCATTAGTCCATATAAGTAGCCCATACGGATAATATTCTATGGATTTACCATGCACAACTGAATAGGAGACCACTACAGTGCAGGTTTCCCCATCTTTTCCCACATCTACTTAGGTAGGGCATTCACATCAGACCCCAGATCCAAGGTTACCTGGTCCATTTTATATTCGCATATCTACGCGATCATCCTCATCTTGGGCCCTATTCGCGTCTTACACTTACCAATATTTCTTATTGTGCGTTATTCAGTAGGAGTATTTTCTTTATTAGCACACTTGTCTATTAACTCTTGCAACCCTTCTACTACTTTCTGATCGTGCAGTAACTTCATACAGGTCTTCAGAAAAGTAGCTAGTACTGAAGGATCTACTTCCTACGCCACAATAGTCTTTGACATTTTCTCCTGACTTCCTGAGGTTGAGGCCTCAGCGAAGTTCTTCTTTGCTTCCATGAAGGTTTCTTTAGCATGATTAATATCAAAGTTGACTTCCTTCTCAGCAGCCTTGCACACCCACCCTTCATCCTCGAGATGCTTACCTTTATCTGCAGTAGTTTCCATACCACTTCTGGTCACTATATTTACGTTGTGATCTTCTTCACGAGGCTCGGCCCTCATCATCTGAATGTTCTACGTAGATTTTTGGGGCTATGCCTTCTTTTCTTGCATCTTTTCCATAAGGACCGAACAGTCCTCTATTACGTGGTCAAACTATTGGCAATATTGACACGAGGGATGTGTGGGGTTTTTACAATCTTGCGTGAAGTGCCTTGCTTCACCACAGTTATAACGGATAACTTGCCCACGCCCTCGACCTGGTCCATCACCTCTCCCTCATCCTCAAACTTAGAATCCTCTGCGCGCTGCTCCTGCGCCTTGATCCTGAGGCTGCCTTTCTACATGCATTCAATAGGTAGGGGTTCTATCCATCATCAGCTCATAGATTCTACAATGGTGGTCATCATGGCCGACAGATTTTCAAAAATTACAAAACAACTACTAAGGGGTTTGTACAAACTTTTGCAGTAAATGGAAATTATCAGTGGCATGATGTCATGTAACCTGATTGGTAGTGCACCACAATGTAGCTCCACACTCATCCCAACGTTATTCTCTAGTTTCAGGGGAACATGCCTTTCCCCAATAATATAGTTCTTATAGATCGAGCAACGGTCCTTATCATGTCCATGGCTTTTACACTTCAAACACCAGACCTCAACGCGCACCTCTGGCTGAGCTTCCTGCCCTTTCTTCAGGCTCTGCAACTCCAAGTGCAGGCTTTCCAACTATGAGTGAATTTGTTTCACTCCAAGGTTTATTTCCTGTATCGATGATGCATCCAACCTCATCGCTATCTCCAAGGCTTATGCTTGCATTGTTATCTTATGTTGTGACAAAGGCACTCTTAAATGTGGCAAGAGCAATGTTGTATACCAGTCGTGATGTTGGGAATTCGTGATTTTCATATTGGCCTACCTGATCAAGCATTTCAACCTTTGATTAAAGTCCCAAGGTTTCTCACCTATCTTTTATTTTCCTTAAATTCAATTACTGATTGTGCCTCTGACTTAGGCTTACTGAACTCCCTGTTCAAAGCTTGTTGGGTATCGGCCAACTTTGCGTTGGGGTTATCAGTGCAATACTTGATGTACCATGTTAAGGTGTGATCTTGTAAGGCTCTAACCAGCGGGTGAAGGTGTAGGTGTATGAGTCGGAGGTGGAGGTGGAGGTGGGGTAGATGGATGAGGTATCCTTGGGATACCTTGCGTAATTAACTAAACTACACTTCATAGTGTAGTCATCATTGTTCGTTCGTTGTTGCTTGAAGGGGGTTGAATGAGCGGACTATATTCTGGACTTGATCCTCTGTTCCTTCTAAAGAATCTCTTGCTTTGTGTAGCCCCAAACATCAAGGTAACTACATAACCCTCTTTTCACATAACAACATTTTAATCCCAATCTTTAATGATTTCAAATAATTTCCTAGCAGTCCTTTAAAGAGCCTTCATTCTGCTTCACTATAGCTGATATTTTGTCGATCTCGAAATAAGTCACAAAGCTTCCCAATGTGCGATCAATCTAGTGATCCACATCTCATGTGATATTTCTTTCTAATGCTTCCAGACATCGCACCAGTTCAAGGGTCCACACTATAGGGCAGTCAAGCCTCCAAGTCCCTTGACTATCATCCAACTTACCAAACCACTCGTGTAGTTCCTCAGGAAAGACACAGAAGAACGCGTCGGTCTCGTCTGTGTACAAAAATCTCTGTAACCACTATTCATTGGATAATTTATGGATCTTGTTCTCTTGATCTGCGAACACATTCACGTTTCTGTCAATCCACTTGTCAATTTCTTTCTTCATAGGAAACCATTTATCACACATCTCTTAGTAGATCCAAGTCCTAGCAATGAAACCATTTGGTGGCTTAAAGAGGCCTGACCCAAGTTCAAAGTTGTTCGCGCCGACCAAAAAAACCCTAACTATTAGCCCTTTTAACAACAACCTGCATAGTGCAAGCTGCAATCTCACCCAAAGCAGTATTGGGGGATGCTAGAACCAGGTTTCTACAACAAGAGATAGTTTGATAAGTAGTCTTAAGCCCTTGTAGCTCAGATATGCCTTTGCCCAAATTGATATCCTTATATGGTCCACTATTGTAACTCTAAGAAAACGGCTTCTATACCTTCACAATAGTCTGTGATCAATCTTTATAAACACTAAAGAGGAAAACTATCCACTTTCACGCACTAATTAATAACCTAAGATCTATCTTCGTGCATATCTATCCAATTCGCCAGAAATCATAACAAAATTAACCCTTATCTTTGTGAAAATAGATAATTACTTAGCTCATGCATAAACAGTATAGATTTAATATATTCGTGCAACATTTACACATTATTTTAGAGAAAACATATCATTGAGCAATAGAACATAACATAAACAGAATTGACAATAATACTCAAATGCAAGATATTTCTCCAAAATTAGTCTTTATTAAGCTTCAGTGTTCAATGTACAGACTTTTCTACCCCACGCACTCAGCTATAGGGGTCTGTGCACTCACCTGCGAACTTACCAAGGCCTCCTGCGCAATCAGATGGAAGAGTCTTCCCCTTTTTCCTAAGTACAAGAAGCAGAGCCTTCATGCCTTAGCACTTGCCCAAACAATCTCTATCTTGACTTGTCTTAGTTACTAGCATTTCCAATACAATACCATGGTTCGTGGACCATGGGTGAGTCTCAACAACCAACCTATCACTTACCCAAACAAGGGGCTAAAACCCGTTTGACTCCTATCTAGTTGCACACACTGCATTCACATTTCACGGAGACTTTACATTCTTTACAAACCTTTACAAAATTGGGTTAAACTAACCCTGGGGACCCTATCCCAACATAGAGTATACCCCAGTTGGCATCATACCCACAAGCTAAGGTTGTTGGGACTATTACTCCCTATCTGGCCAACGGGTTGAGAGTGTACTTGCAGGTGTACAACCTATGATGATTATGACATTGGTGTTTTATCACATGACTCCTGAGAGTCATTGTTTGGAATATCAGCAAGAAATAAGATGAGTAGATATGTGCTCCCCTATATCACCTATTGCTCGATATGGGGTTGAAGATGTTTTTCTCTCCCATGAGATTTCAAGTTGAGATGTGCTCCATGATGTGTTTTTGGGTTGAGATATGCTCCCCTATGTTATCATGGGTTGAGACTAAGCTCCTTGATGTGGTTTCACGTTAATACATGCTCCCCAATATTGTTTTAGATTGATATGTGATCTCTGACGTGATAGAGGGTGGTAGCATAAGCTCCAATTCAATGTCAAATTCTTATTCATTTATATTCAATAATGTTCAGCATATGAATAGGGACAATCAAGAGACAAGAAGGAATAAGCGGATATTAGCAATGATGACATTTGATAACAAGATACTTGAGATTGGATATGATTTGATGATAGGATGTTTGCAATGGTTACATGATACAGTTGGAATTTCTCCCTAGCGAAGAGGGAGTTTTAATTTCATAACTCGGTAATAAATTCCAACCATGGGACAATATTCCTCTTTTTGAGACGACCAATTTTGACTATTGAAGCACTCAATTTGGATGAGGGAAAGTGTATTTTTGAATTAAAAGCCCACAAGTGCATATTTGATCAGGTCAACCCTAAAGAAAATTGGACAACCTTGGAAGGCCATAAATACAAGTGACCTCAACCTAATTTTGACATCATCATGAAACATTCTTCTATTATCTTCCTTGGTTTGGCTCGCACAAGTTGGGGGCAAGTTCGCAGAAATTGGTTGGCACAAGTCCAAGATTACAGGGTTCGAAGCTCACATGTGTTTCTAGGGTTTTGGGTCAATGCAACAGGCTTGTCAAAAGAATTTTTTATTGTATTCATAAGCTTGCGGGCTTAAGGTAGAAACTAGACGCTCTCAATTGCACGCATGTATCTTCCTCCATGCGATTGGAATCTAAAGGTTGCATTTTCAGTTGACCGAATTTTTCGTCTGTTGACCACAAAGTTTGACAATTGTCTACAGATAGTGAAAGTTGATTACAGGTACCTAAATCAGGGATCATTGGCATGGTTGGGTTCCTCTCATGGATATTTTTACTTTATTTTTGTTGGATAGGCTTAGGGTTGAAGATATGAATCATTGCGATGTCTCTTTGTTGAATCATTCAATGACAATATAATAAGAAGAAGAAATTGAAAAGGTTTTCCCCATAGTGGGTTTTTCCCTAGTCTCTGAATAATCCTGGTGTCTCTATGTGTGAATGTTTTACTTCTATTGTTCACTTATCTTCTGTTGCATCGATGATGATATTACTTTTTCTACATAGTTGCATATGTTACTAAATAATGATATAAATGTGAATAATGTTATGATGTTATGGGGTGACTTTAATATGGAAATAATGAAATGAAATTTTCAAATCAAAGAACAATATAGCCCTAAGAAAAATTAACATAATTTTCTCATCTTTTCAACAACATGTCATTGGGTTTCCTTATCTATAGTCCCAAGGAAAAAAATTCCTTCGTCTACCATTGAGGATGTTTGGACTTCAATTGAATGAATTTATATGTATTTCTAATAATATCATCCAAGATGTTGTTGATAAGGTATTGGAATTCTCTGGTACATTCGTGGGAATAATTTTTAGCTCTGACCTCTATTCCTTCGGCCCAATCAACAGCCTCAATAAGGGTATCCATATTATGAAAGCTCAGTTGATTTTTCCACAGCTAAACCCTCAGTTTATGATTTTGTAGCAAAAACCTCTTATTTTGTTTTAATAAATTTTGATATGTTAGAATACAAAACCAAAAGGGATGAGGAATTATGGCATTACCTTTTGTCTTTTTATTCCTCAATTTGTACTTTTTTTCCCTAACATTGAATTCTAGAACCTCATCCTGAGATGGACAGTCGCCTTTTGTCGAAAATGGTGAGTTAGCTTCAAGAGTATCAGCCATGTTAGTCTCCATTGGTTTGGACTTATCATCACTAGTCATGTCCACATGTTATTCAACAATTTTTTTACCCTCCTCTCATCATGAGACCCTTATAGGATATTGTTGCTGAGATTTATCCATCATGGATAACCCCTTTCCATTTTTTATTGTCAACATTTTGGTAACTAGAAAGACTATTTCTGACAACTTGGTCTTCACCCACTATGAAAATGGTCCCCATTGGATACCAATGTGTTTCAACTCATCCCCTATGATAATATTCATAAGACCTTGGTGAAAGAGCAAGGTTTTAGGATTATTCCTCTTTTGGACCATTGCAACCATTCTCATCAGACTTTCAAAAGGTAAAATGCATATTCATGGGCTTGATTCCAACTAAATGCATCAAAATACATTGCTTCTGTATAGTAATGATGAGGGTTCCTCCAAGATGAGGCGCCAATTTTAACCAAAAAAATTAAGGTTCTTATATTTTTTTTCACTAGTTTGTGGGATCCCTGTAGTTTCTACAAGGGTTTCTTCATTCACCATGACAGTGATTTGGTGGACTAAAGCCCTAGATCCATTGAAAGTGTTGGTGAACTCTAAATCGATATGTGTATCGTGCCATTAAAATTTCTCCAAGAACATAATCTATTCGGCTTGAACAAAGATATACCATATTGTTGGATTTGCTCAGATGGCTTCCACATCTGTCGACTCAATTTGAATTATTATTCCTCCTGTGGTGCCTTTGTATAAATTTTCTTCCCTTATGTTGAAAAACCCACTATATAGCCTTGTATACTACCATGGTCACCCTGTTATCACTCAGGTTTTTTCCTTAGAAGTTATCAAAGAAGGAAGAATCCAAGGTAACCACAAACCAATCTTTTAGACTCGAGTTCTAGCCAACCTAAGTCCAGAGAGGGCTCTCTCTTTAAGGTTTAACTTTGTTTAAATAAAATTTTAGGCTAGTTCTTAATGTTCAGGGTTGTTTGTTTTGATTGGGTGGTGGAATTAAGAAGACAAATGAGCAAAGCAAATATTTAGGCCATTGAGCTATGGAGTCAATCAAGAAAGGCTTAACTGGATCTAATATATCACTAAGGTAAGAGTTCATGGGGCAGGCTAGCACAACAAAATCAAATCTGCAAGTTTAAATGGATGAAATAGTCCTAACCAGGGTAAAGGGTAATGAAGAATCCTTAACCGGGATTAAGATGAAGAAAGGAAGGATGGTCTGTAGCAAAGGGCAATGAATAATCCTTTATTATGGACCAAAGGGGGGGTAAACTATGGAAGTAAGGGAGCAATTAAGAATTCCCAAACCAAAGCAGTTTAGTAGAAAACATAAAGAAAGCAAATACTTAAAACAGAGAACACTTAAGCTAGTTCCGAGATATTATTCCTTGTTTGCTTTATAGATTTTATAAGAAACACATATGAACATTAATAACATGAAAAGAATACAATATTTAAACACGAAGAGATAATACTTATTTTTTCCAACTATACAAAAGAATCCAGTGAAATGTCCTTAGCTTAATTTCGTATCCAGCAAAACCAGTCTAGTCTTGAGTACAATAGCTCCTTAGCTCAAAAATAAAATGTCTACAGAAATGTCTTTTAATCCACACTAATTACTTCAATTTGTGAAGTATTTATACAAAATTTGATACAAAATATCTCATAACTATATGAGAATTATTCTAGGAAACAGAAAATATCTTCAACACGAAGATAGAGAAAAATGGAGAACTGTTTGTTTGCTATCCCTTTAATTGTGACTATGCTGGCTATTGTTGATCGGTTTTGGCTCTTGTAGTTTGCCTTGTAGTTATGTGCTGGAGTTACTTTCATCTTTGACCTACTGATACTCTTTACTTGTTTTGCTTTGATCTTCTTTCACCTGTTTTACTTGGCCGTTACCCTTTTACCTTACAGATTTACGATAGTAACTTATAGTAAATCAGTCAAATTGGTCCACCATTCACTATCTGGTAATTTTATTCTGATCACTTTCCTGTAGACTTCATCAACTTCTATATATTTGGCAAAATTGGATTTGTTGATGAACCAGTGCTTCACTTCATGTTCTATATAGAATAGATTCTCCATGTCATCATAAAGTACTTTTCCTGTAGGCAATGCTTTTACCCCTGAAGAACTAGCTTGGCTCCTAATTGTTGTGCCATACAACAACCCCCCATTTCATATCATTACTATTCCAAAAATTATAATGTGAAATGGGTCCCTTTTAATTTTTGTTCCAAATTGGTATCAATTTAGAGTTCTATTTCAAAAAAAGGCTCGAATAAAAGGAAACATTATTAAAAGACCTTTTTAAATAAAACCAATCAAAAATCCCAATATAAAGCGATTTATCTTTATCATTGCGATAAAGCGATCGCAAGATCGCATATCGCAATGACAAAGAAAGCACACCTTAAGGGACATTTTGGTTTTCGCCGATGCGAAAATCGCTATCGGATATTGCCAAAAGCATAAAGTAACATAAGCAATAATCCTTGCTCCGATGCGATGAGATATCGGCAATCGGCAATCATACTTAAATGCAAGAAGCCTCCCCTTCGCCTGATGCGATGCGATATCGCTATCGGCGATCGGTGACTCACCATGCCCTCATTCTAGACGACCCTCCTAGCTATTCCCAACGCGATGTGATATCGCTATCGGCGATTACAGATTCCAAACGAAAACAATGTAATAACTTAGTATTTCCCCGATGCCCGATTGCGAAAAGGGAAGAGCGCAATTTTCAAAGAAAAGTCATAAATGGCAGTTTAATATGATTTATTTGTAATTAAGGCAATATCCTTTGAAAAGCCGCTCATCCGCGTTCAAACCACCAAATCGCCCAAGGCATGCTTCAAATAAATCATTCGGCCATTAACCGAAGTGACTGATATTAATGAGATCGATAGGCCATAACGACCATTTAATGAAAACAGCAGGCTTGCGATCTATCTACGGATTTGATCCCAAGGCCACCTCAAGTCAATTAATCGCTATGAATGCATCTAGATATATATACTTCATGCTGTTCAATTCATATTATTGTTGTCTGTGCTACGCCTATCTTTCGCTCTGTGCAGGATTCTTCCACAGAGACAGAATTAAGTGGGATGGGAAAGAAATCCAAGAAAACTACAAAGCCCACTGCTCCGCAATCCGCAGGGCAAGTTGTCATTGATCCAAGCGGAAGCAAAAAAGGGCTTATATCAGATACAACATGCTTAGGACTTACCAGGACCACTTGGCAAGGGACTTACAATTTGATTGAAGCAGAAGAGCCAAAGGTGACCGGAATATAAATTTCATGTGATAATACCAGCAAATCTGATGCCAATTTAAAAGATTTGGCCGACTCCCTTCTACACAGAATAGCGGCCCGGGAGAAGATTCTTCCTTACACGGATGTGGTAAGGTGGGCAATCCAAGAGCTCCCAATTATCAACAGATTGTTTAGTACTGTGGATGGGAGGATTTTCGGTTCTTTTCGAGCCGAAGATCTAAGGCTAATGTATCACTTACCGGCAGAAGAGAAGAAATATAATGCTGCATTTCTGGAAAAATTTCGAGCAGAGAATGAGACGGAGTCTGAACCAATTCGAGGCTGGAGACAGAATCCAGCAAAACACAAGCATGAGACCTCGGGTAAGTACTCAGTTGACTCCCTGTGTTCTTCTTACTGTTATGCTGGAATTATGATGTGTAGGCTATGGGGATTGCATGACTCTGCCAATTTTACCATAGAAATGGTTCCCCTAATGGAGGCAGCATGTAGTGGAGAAATTATGGACTGGGCGGTTATATTATCTGACAAGTTAGCCAAAGCCATCCTTGATTTTAGGTCTAACTATCGTGTCACAGAGAGGGTTATTTCGCCATTTTATTACAGTGCCTATGTGATGGATGTGTTTTGTTTTAATTCTGAGTTTCCCGTGCTGGGATGGAGGTGGACGTCGCAAGACCCCACACCCATTCACATATATTATCAAAAACTATGGAAGACTAGTTATAAGCACCAACTGTACCAAATCTGCAACGGTTTTATGTTGCCAATTCATTATTCCATTTTTAATAAGCCTGCCCTAAAGATTTCTGAGCAAGCAGGGGTAGATTTGACTGCAGTAGCAAGTTGGTTTGGGGAGGAGAAATTCACCTACATCAGAGTTTTAGGCAGTTAGGCCAGGCCACATGTGCTAACACTTTACATCCCTGATAAGCTACTTGCCAGGGAAGTAGCTTATCAAATCAATGCTGAAGGGGTTACTCAGACCCTGAAAAGAGCTAAAAAACATGTTTGGCCCTCTTTTCCATTACGAATTGGAATTTATACCCTGCATGACATCAAGCATGCAGAGATGGAAGCTGGGAAAATGAATTTGCTCACTCTGGCTACTCTGCCAAGTAGGCAGTATGATCCAAGGAAGATCGCTTACAATGCACTTGACCAGGCCAAATTGGCCAAGGTCGAGCACAAAGAAGACAAATTCGAGGATTTGTTCGCATCGGCCGAATCACTGTATCAAGTCAAGTCGCTTGCCAGAAATGTGTATAATGATGAAGGGCTAGTCAAATTTAATAGAATTAGAGAACAGAGGTTGCAAACTCTGCCTCTAGACCTGTTAGCGACTGCTCCAACAACAACCAGGTCAAGCGAGTCTAAGCAGCGAGATAATACGCCACCTCCTACTACATCAAAGCAGGAGGAATAAGCACATAGCTAGAGGCAGGAAGTGACCCAGGAAAATGTGCAGCGATAAGAAGAAACCCAGGCGAAGACCCAAGAAGAGAGCAACTCTAAGAATAATAATGATATATTAGTTAATCCGAATTTGCTCCAGCAATGGAAGAAATCCAGTACAATTATCGATAACCTAGAGTGCTCGAAAGATGATAAGGTTTCTAAAGAAGGTGACACACAGGAAGCGACATCGAAACTGGTTTCGAGCGAAACCAGCGGCCTACCCAAAACAAAAGAAACAGAGATAATTCTTAAAGATCCAACGGGAGAAATCGTTTTGCAAATTGAAGAGATTCCCCCTTTGGATGTATTTTATAGCCCTAAGCATAAAGATGTTGTAAAGCGACAGAGGAAAAGGAGAAGAGCTGATCAACCTTCCACATTCCCTGAATTGACAGTAATGGGCAATGTTGTGTGGAAAGAGGAATTCGACCCCTCCGATGACTTAACCAAGCTATCGCAATTCGCTGGAGCATATTCAGCTGCAACCATTGATAAAGCATCGGAGGTAAGCAGTTTATTGAAGGCCAAGGACCAAGACATCTCTTCGCTACAGGCGAGATTATCAGAAGTTTAGCAGAAGGCAGAGCAGGCGGAGCAAGAATTGCTAGTGCAGCAACAAAACAATAATCAGCTGACCAAGCAATTACAAGAGCAAAAGTAGAGGATTGGTGAAGGCGCAATCCAAAGGCAAAAGGAGCTATCGGCGGCACTGGAGCAATTAAGAATATCAACTGAGGGAACAATGAAAGCAAAAGATGAGCAAAT
>APFE030927070.1:110285-133672 GCA_000404065.3 Pinus taeda | reverse complement strand
CCGACTGCCAGATCGCCCCAAGGAGATAGATGGCATTTACTGATGCCAATTTAGTAGGATTTTGTTTCATAGATTTTTTTAGCTTAGTAGTATTTATAGACCCTTTCATGCATTTAGAAAGGGTCGTAAAGTTTTGTATATGACTTAAACCCTGAAGTTGCACTATTGTACTTCAGGGATATTCTTTTATGAAACTCGACCAATTATTCTGAATTTAATGAGGAAGGTTTTTATGCAAATGTGCACTACTGTCATTGTTTGAAAGCATTTCTGTGTTGAAGAAGGAATCTTGAATAGCGATTGATATTTCAGATTGATCTACAGCTCACATGGTACTATTATCTACGTCTGTACTCATTTTTTTTATATGAATTTTTGTTTGGATCACTCTTGCTATTGTCGCTTATATATATATGTGCTTTTCACAACATTCTTTAGGCATTCCACTATTGGTTGTTTATCGCATGCTTCTCTTTCAACCATATATATGTATCGATGATATAAATAGTGAATGCAGTAATTTGTATTTATCGCTTTATTATGACTATTCATATGAAGTAATCTTTGAATGACTGAATGTCTCTTATTTATTTTACAGAGTCATCTATATGCCTGTTAGATAGATAAAGATTATTTAACGATGTATTCTGAATGAATAAGTTGTTCCCGGGATTAGTATTAGTTTCCCTATTTTTGTCAATAGAATAAGCTAGTCGCCTATCATCAAAAGCAAACTATTCATCACCCATCCATCCCTTTTATTTCATTATCGGGAAACTGGTCCCGTTATCTCCAGTCGGAGCCACCATTCCAAACGGAAAAGGAGCTGTACCAAGGTCCAGACCGGGTGGTTATCCCCCAATGTTGTGGCAGCGATTTTCGAGGCCTCAACATTTCTGGTGCTAGAAGGAGGGCCATCCGCTATGAATGGCGAGTAAGCCAACACCTACAAACCATTCAAAGAGTAACTCACCCTCCACCTCTCCTCGAACATCTCGTTCGCATTCTGAATCTCCAGTATCCAGACGAGACGAAGAGGAATCAACCACTACTGCTCAATTACATCATACTTCAGAACACTTAAGTCCGGAGTCCCCTGAAGTTCAATCCATCATCCAGAAACTTCAAGGCTTCTCAATTTCCCCTCCTAGATCTGAAGTATCACAAGGCAGTCAGACTTCGCAATTTCGCTTACCCCCTCATCTTACCAGACTCCAAAGCGAAAAGCTAGGTATTGAACCACCTGAATTTCCTTTACCCGAAAGGAAAAGGATCAAAAAGACCGCTGAAGGTTCTGGTAGCGAAACCTTTTCCCCATCATCTTCCATTTCATCATCACCTGTGCGAAGTCATACACCCACTTCACCACTCCATATAGTTGTTCACCAAGGGACTTCATCTCAAGCATCGCAATCTTTTCAGTCTGTACTTCCACCTCCCCCTCAAGCACCTGGAACACCACAAGCGATTGTTGGTAATCCGAAAATGGCCCAAAGACCATGGAGAAGTCCTGGTGCAGTCACCATGCCTGCACCTTTACATCTATTACCCGATTACCCCGAAAAATGGCTACCCAAGTTCAATCCAGATGCTGGAACTTCAGCAGAAGAACACATAAACAATTTTATGTTTTCAGTCAATCTAAAGGGAGTCACTGAAGAAGATGTGGTAGTAAGATTATTTCCCTATACACTGCAAGGATTTGCAGGGTCTTGGTATTTTTCCTTGCCCCCTGGATCCATCACAAGTTGGAATATCTTCCAGGAACAATTTCTCACCAAATACGGCGATGACAGATCCTTGGCTACACTTGTCAATGACCTTTCCAATTTAAGGATCGAGTCAAGAGAACCCATTAAGGAGTTTAACTCCCGATTCAACAAACTCTTGAACAAAATCCCCACCGATGATAAGCCAAGCGAACAAGTTAGAAGCGAGTGGTATATCACTGCTTTGCCTTCAAACATTGCCATATTTGTCGATAGGGCCAAACAACCCACATTGGCCGAAAACATGAAGGAAGAACTCGCTGTGGAAAAAAGTGTAATCGCCTTAGAAAAGAAAACTGCCTTGGAAGAAAGAAAATATAAAAAAGTATCCTTTAAAGATGACTCTAAGAAAAAGAATACTAAGGATCCATATGACATGGAGGGCCTTCAAAAATTCCTTAAAACTATGTCGAACGAAATGGTTGAGATCAAGAAACAAGTATCAGAATCCTCAACAAAGAAACCATATGGGAATTTCAGGAAACCCGAGTCCAAACCCCCAAACGTTATATCATATGCAGACTCGGATCCTGAGGAAGAAGAAGAGGAAGAAACATTTACACCATCTGAAGGAGAAGAAGAGGAAGTAGTTGAATGTCACGGAATGTGGGACTTTATACTCCCTAATTCTGATACTGATGCCGAACAAGAAGCCTTTCCTGTCACTACAAGGAGTAAAGGTACTCCCGATCCTGTTCAAGCTAATCCAAAGAAAAGGAGTGCTGGAACCAATACTATAAAGGAAAAGGTACCCGTTAGGAAGCCAGCCGCGACAGTATCAAACAATCAGCCATCATCCTCTACTACACCTTCGTCATCTAAAACATTGGTAGTCTCTGATTCAATGGATTATAATATTGTCGATGACATGAAGAAAACTAAGGCAAACATCACCATGTTTGAACTTAGTAAATTAAAACATCAGCAAAAATTACTACTCAAAGAATTTAATGTTGTTCCTTCTTCACCTCTTCCCACCACTAAAGCTGCAAGCGACTCAGGACAACCCCCTGTTGGTAGAGTTGAGGCAACTGACACAATTCTGATTGGAGATAGATAAAACTCCCATACCCCTCCTTTCCTCTTGACTTATGAAATTTATAATCGAAATCTACACAACTGTTTAATTGATTCTGGGGCATCTTCGAATATAATGCCTGCTTCAGTTTGCTCTAAACTGAATATAGAACCCCAGAAGTCTTCTATTCACATTGTGTAGTTAGATAGAACTAAAGTTCAAGTTCTAGGGGAAATAAACTCTGTAACAATCAGGTTATCGGCAGATCCAAGAATTGTCCAAAGGATTGATATTCTAGTCGCCGATATACCTGAATTCTATGGGTTAATTTTAAGCAGGGATTGGTCAAAAAAACTCCATGGGTATATTTCTACCGATTGGTCACATATGTGGCTCCCCTATAAGGGCAACCCCAATCAAATAAAGATTGATCGAGAGAAACATATGACCCACACTGTTACAGAATTTGAACAAGAAAATCAGCCAGTCGCGTTCAACAATAATATCCTAGGAAACTATTATTCAGAGTCATTTTTCGGCAATTATATTGCCCAGCCATCCCCTTTCTCAGTCAATAATTTCGCATCACAGATTGAAAACTTTTCACAGACCGACAGGTCTAAATGCGTTAATGTTACAGAGAATGATGTAACAAAAACTGTAGATAATTCATTATTTTGGTCTTTATATTTTGATGGATCAAAGTCCAGTGAAGGATCAGCAGCAGGTTGCATTTTGGTCAGCCCGCAAGGGGAAGAAACAATGTTGTCCTGTAGATTAGAATTTGAATGCACCAATAACACAGCCGAGTACGAAGCGCTAGTCCAAGGACTATACAAAGCGATCGGCCTCAAAGTTCAATACTTAAAGGTCTTTGGCGACTCTGAAATTATCGTTAAACAGGTAAGGAATACAATTCATTGTCTTTCAAACCATCTTAAGCATTATCAATCGCTGGTACAAGAGCTAACATCCCATTTTTTAGCATTCAATATTTCTTCCATTCCCAGGTCACAAAATTCGGCAGCCGATTTGCTAGCCAATGTCGCTTCCAAGTTGCTCCCTTCCGAAGACTATAGTCCAGATAGGTTTTCAGTAGAATTACTTTTTAGGCCATCCATTCCTGACAATGTAACCAATTGGAGAGTGTTTAACCATGATGATGAAATTTTACAATTTCTAACCTCTGAAAAATCCTATGACAATCAAATCATTGAGGAAGATGAGCACGATACTCAAATGCAAGGTAAATATGAGGAGAACTCAATCCCTAAGCTCGTAGTGAAGCTTGAAGACCTTTACGATATTAAAGACAGGTTCAAACCTGTATCTAATACAAAGCTTCAGAGCTCTACCTTAAGGTTTGAATTAATAAACCTTGGCACCGAACAAAATCCTCAAAACATTAATTTAGGATTAGGACTTTCCATAGAGGAAAAGGAAGCATTTATTAGTTTGTTACGAAAGAATAAACATGTTTTCGCTTGGAGATATGATGATCTAAAAACATATGACACATCTATTATTCAGCACACTATCCCAATGCTTCCTGAACAGAAACCAGTTCAACAAAAGTTGAGAAAAATTCATCCAAACTTAGAGGGTCAAATAAAATCGGAACTCAACAAACTCTTGAAAGCTAAGATTATTTTTCCTGTACGACACTCAAACTGGGTCTCCAATATGGTACCAGTCAGAAAGAAAAATGGCGACATAAGGATTTGTATTGATTTCAGGAATTTAAATAAGGCAAGTCTAAAAGATAATTTCCCATTACCCACTATGGAGCAGATACTCCAATCAGTGGTAGGCTCAGAGTTAATGTCCTTTTTGGATGGGTTTTCAGGGTATAACCAAATTTTGGTCCACTCCGATGACCGACTCAAAACCACATTCAGAACAAAGTGGGGAACATATGCATATCAGAAAATGCCTTTCGGACTCAATAATGCAGGAGCCACTTTCCAAAGGGCAATGGATATCGCTTTCAAAGGGTTAATTAATAGAACAGTAGTCGTCTATTTAGATGACATTACTGTATTTTCAAAAGAGAGATCCAATCACTTGCATGATTTGAATCAAATATTTCAACGCTGTAAGAAATACGGTATTTCTCTAAACCCTAAGAAATCTTTTTTCGCTCTTGATCAAGGTAAACTCCTAGGCTTTATTGTATCTAAAGATGGAATCTATATTGATCCAGACAGGATTAAAGAAATCTCTGAAATCCCTTTTCCTCATAATAAGAAATCCATGCAGTCATTCTTAGGCCAAATCAATTTTGTAAAAAGATTCGTTCCAGATTTTTCTCAAATTATTTTACCACTACAAACTATGATTAAGAAAAATTCAGTCTTCAAATGGGGATTGCCAGAGAAGGAAGCATTTGAACTGATCAAGCAGTCAATAATCAATGCCCCAGCTCTAAATACTCCAAATTTTTCTAATCATTTTACATTATATACCATCGCATCCGATTCTTCTTATGCTGCAGTACTTACACAGATCAACGATCACAATTTGGAAGCACCGATTTCATTCTATAGCTCAAATCTTCAAGGTGCAGAACTAAATTATTCTGAAGTAGAAAAACAAGCCTTTGCTGTATATAAAGAGGTTAAATATTACAGACCTTTCCTGTTAAAATCCCATACAAAGGTTATAGTTCCTTTCTCCTCAGTTAGACAACTATTAATCCAAAGAGAACTGGGAGAAAAAAGGGAAAATTGGGTAACAACACTTGAAGAATATGACCTAGAGATCAAGCCAGCAAAGATTGTTAGAGGCCAAGGTTTTTGCAGGTTATTGATAGGTGCATCCAACATCCCGGAGTCAAGTGATACAGATCAATCTGAAACCATCAATCAGGTAAGTGTCATTGACTCTGAATCACAGTATGTTGATTTAATATTTTACTTGAAAAATGGATATGCACCTCCCAACCTATCCTACAAAAACAAAAGGGAAATAAGATTAAAAGCGAAAAATTTTACCATGATTGATGATGTTCTGTTTAGACAAAATTATGACTCTGTTTTACTAAGATGCCTTGAAAAACAGGAAGCACAAAGGGTCTTGCAGGAATTGCATGACGGACCAGCAGGAGGCCACTTCGGAGTTGATACCACTGCTCACAAAGTCATTCACACTCGGTATTATTGGCCCACTCTGTTTAGAGATGCTCATGAATATGTGAGGAAATGCCGAAATTGTCAAACTTCAAGTGGAAGACAAAAGAAATCAGCCTTACCTCTGCAACCAGTCAACATTGAACAACCATTTGAGCAATGGGGATTGGACATTATTGGAGAAATTACCCCTAATTCTTCCAAACAACACAAGTATATCCTTACTGCTACCGATTACTTTACCAAGTGGGTTGAAGCGATTCCGTTAAAGACAACAAACTCTGAAGCCATTATTGAATTCATAAATCAATTCATCATTACCAGGTTTGGTGTCCCGAATGCTCTTGTTTTTGATAATGCATCTTACTTTTCAGGCAATGCTATGTTTGATTTCGCAATTAAAACAGGTTTCAAACTCAAATATTCTGCTAACTATTATCCTCAAGGCAATGGTTTAGCCGAATCTACAAACAAAAACCTTATCAAAATTATCAAGCGAACTATCGAACAGAATCACAAGACCTGGCAGAAATCTTTAATATTCGCACTATGGGCTGACAGGATAACACATAAGGCTTCTATAGGTTCTTCCCCATTTAAACTCGTTTATGGGAAAGAAGTTTTACTACCAACAAATCTTATTCTTCCTTCTCTAGCCCTAGTTCAATTTATTGAAGAAAATCCTTCTTCTTCTTTACAGTTTAGACATGACCAAATCCTAAAATTGGAAGAAGAAAGAGAAAAAGCCAAAATTATTCATGCCAAACATCAGCAGATCATCAAAACATCATTTGATTCAATTTCATCTGGTTCTAAACAATTCCAGGTCGATGATTTAGTTCTAAAATGGGACAAAGCCCATGAAGATAAAGGAAAACATGCCAAGTTTCAGAAGATGTGGCTTGGACCGTTTCAGACCTGTGAAAAGATAGGCCATTCGACCTTCATGCTACAAGATTTATCAGGGTTGAAAGATTCTCTCCCTGTTAATGGTCTAATCTTAAAGAAATTTTTCAACTGAGGAGGTAACCCCTTCCCCTTTTAATAGTATTTTTATAGTTTGTAGCAAAATTAGAAAGTAAAACTGTAAGGCATTTTCTATTTGACCTTTGTTGTATTCAAAGAGTTTCTCAAAAACAAGCTATGCAATATTTACTTTTAAATAAATAGAAGTATTAAACAAAAGGAACGATTTCTAGGAAATTAGTTATAATTGCATT
Source organism: Pinus taeda (assembly GCA_000404065.3). Taxonomy (NCBI): domain Eukaryota; kingdom Viridiplantae; phylum Streptophyta; class Pinopsida; order Pinales; family Pinaceae; genus Pinus; species Pinus taeda. The sequence continues at coordinate 126,537 of APFE030927070.1, read as the reverse complement.
CTGAAACTACACTACAATCCTAGTAAACCCCTCTTGGAGTTTATAAATCTTGTAAATCTTTTTAGATTTTTAAATTGGTTATAAAAGGGTTATTAATATTAAAATAGAAGCTAATCCAAATTCAGCATCTCAAACTCTTACCTTGTCATCCATCCTATCTTAAGGAAGAAAATTGTCTATCCCATTTATCCAAGTTCACGATTATTCAGGGTGTAATTCCAGGAATAATGGGTATAAAAGTTGAGAGGTCTTATTACAAGCCTGCATACCATGTTCATAGGAAAATAGTTTAGCCGACATTACCAATACTGCATACCAAAACAAGGGAATGGCTTCTTTTGTAAGACAAGAGGTCTCATCACGAGCCAGCTTGTTCGGTTAGATTACTACCAGTGAATGGCATTGTCACCTAACTGGCCACCACACCAGGGAAATGACTTTTATCTTACAAAATAGCAGAAAATGAAAAGAAATGTGAAAAAAAAAACATTTTTTGAATTCATTCTGTTAATCATGCTCTGAAGTGAATGGGACAATAGACACCCATATGGTTTAAAGGTATCCCTACCGAAACTATGGACGTTTGCTGGCAGCAGAGGCTCTACCTGTGACGAAGAGAGTTAATTTTACTAGCTGATTTGGAAAAATTTCTCTGTTTTATCAATATCAACCATCAAACACCAATTTAGAATCTAGAATGTCTTTATTAACAAAAGAGGAAATTAGCGAAGAAAGTTTTGTTTTGTCTGGAATGCAACTATACCTAGTTATATTAGAATTTTCCATTTTGAATAGAATTTCTATTTTGAAAAAGTTTAAGTATTTCTACACTTTTCAGAGATAACTGTTTCTTCCAGCAAATCGCCAATTGTTGTGCCATACAACAACCCCCCATTTCATATCATTACTATTCCAAAAATTATAATGTGAAATGGGTCCCTTTTAATTTTTGTTCCAAATTGGTATCAATTTAGAGTTCTATTTCAAAAAAAGGCTCGAATAAAAGGAAACATTATTAAAAGACCTTTTTAAATAAAACCAATCAAAAATCCCAATATAAAGCGATTTATCTTTATCATTGCGATAAAGCGATCGCAAGATCGCATATCGCAATGACAAAGAAAGCACACCTTCAGGGACATCTTGGTTTTCGCCGATGCAAAAATCGCTATCGGATATCGCCAAAAGCATAAAGTAACATAAGCAATAATCCTTGCTCCGATGCGATGCGATATCGGCAATCGACAATCATACTTAAATGCAAAAAGCCTCCCCTTCACCCGATGCGATGCGATATTGCTATCGGCGATGACTCACCATGCCCTCATTCTAGACGACCCTCCTAGCTATTCCTGACGCAATGTGATATCGCAATCGGCGATTGCGGATTCCAAACGAAAACAATGTAATAACTTAGTATTTCCTCGATGCCCGATTGTGAAAAGGGAAGAGCGCAGTTTTCAAAGAAAAGTCATAAATGGCAGTTTAATAAGATTTATTTGTAATTAAGGCAATATCCTTTGAAAAGCCGCTCATCCGCATTCAAACCGCCAAATCGCCCAAGGCATGCTTCAAATAAATCATTCAGCCATTAACCGAAGTGACTGATATTAATGAGATCGACAGGTCATAACGACCATTTAATGAAAACAGCAGGCTTGCGATCTATCTACGGATTTGATCCTAAGGCCACCTCAAGTCAATTAATCGCTATGAATGCATCCAGATATATATACTTCATGATGTTCAATTCATATTATTGTTGTCTATGTTACGCCTATCTTTCGCTCTGTGCAGGATTCTTCCACAGAGACAGAATTAAGTGGGATGGGAAAGAAATCCAAGAAAACTACAATGCCCACTGCTCCGAAATCTGCAGGGCAAGTTGTCATTGATCCAAGCGGAAGCAACAAAGGGCTTATATCAGATACAACATGCTTAGGACTTACCAGGACCACTTGGCAAGGGACTTACAATTTGATTGAAGCAGAAGAGCCAAAGGTGACCGGAATAGAAATTTCTTGTGATAATACCAGCAAATCTGATGTCAATTTAAAAGATTTGGCTGACTCCTTTCTACACAGAATAGCGGCCCGGGAGAAAATTCTTCCTTACACGGATGTGGTAAGGTGGGCAATCCAAGAGCTCCCAATTATCAACAGATTGTTTAGCACTGCGGACGGGAGGATTTTCGGTTCTTTTCGAACCGCATATCTAAGGCTAATGTATCACTTACCGGCAGAAGAGAAGAAATATAATGCTGCATTTCTGGAGAAATTTCGAGCAGAGAACGAGACCGAGTCTGAACCAATTCAAGGCTGGAGACAGAATCCAGCAAAACACAAGCATGAGACCTCGGGTGAGTACTCAGTTGACTCCCTGTGTTCTCCTTACTGTTATGCTGGAATTATGATGTGTAGGCTATGGGGATTGCATGACTCTGCCAATTTTACCATAGAAATGGTTCCCCTAATGGAGGCAGCATGTAGTGGAGAAGTTATGGACTTGGCCGTTATATTATCCGACAAGTTAGCCAAAGCCATCCTTGATTTTAGGTCTAACTATCGTGTCACAGAGAGGGTTATTCCGCCATTTTATTACAGTGCCTATGTGATGGATGTGTTGTGTTTTAATTCTGAGTTTCCCGTGCTGGGATGGAGGTGGACGTCACAAGACCCCACACCCATTCACATATATTATCAAAAACTATGGAAGACTAGTTATAAGCACCACTTGTACCAAATCTGCAACGGTTTTATGTTGCCAATTCATTATTCCATTTTTAATAAGCCTGCCCGAAGATTTCCAAGCAAGCAGGGGTAGATTTGACTGCAGTAGCAAGTTGGTTTGGGGAGGAGAAATTCACCTACATCAGAGCTTTTGGCAGTCAGGCCAGGCCACATGTGCTACCACTTTACATCCCCGATAAGCTACTTGCCAGGGAAGTAGCTTATCAAATCAATGCTAAAGGGGTTACTCAGACCCTGAAAAGAGCTAAAAAACATGTTTGGCCCTCTTTTCCATTACGAATTGGAATTTATACCCTGCATGACATCAAGCATGCAGAGAAGGAAGTTGGGAAAATGAATTTGCTCACTCTGGCTACTCTGCCAAGTAGGCAGTATGATCCAAGGAAGATCGCTTACAATGCTAAGATCGCTTACAATGCGCTCAACCAGGCCAAATTGGCCAAGGTCGAGCACAAAGAAGACAAATTCGAGGATTTGTTCACATTGGCCGAATCGCTGTATCAAGTCAAGTCGCTTGCCAGAAATGTGTATAATGATGAAGGGCTAGTCGAATTTAACAGAATTAGAGAACAGAGGTTGCAAACTCTGCCTCTAGACCTGTTAGCGACTGTTCCAACAAAAACCAGGTCAAGCGAGTCTGAGCAGCGAGATAATACACCACCTCCTACTACATCAAAGCAGCAGGAAGAATCGAATAGCCAGAGGCAGGAAGTGACCCACGAAAATGTGCAGCGACAAGAAGAAACCCAGGCGAAGACCCAAGAAGAGAGCAACTCTAAGAATAATAATGATATATTAGTTGATCCGAATTTGCTCCAGCAATGGAAGAAATTCAGTACAATTATCGATAACCTAGAGTGCTCGAAAGATGATGAGGTTTCTAAAGAAGGTGACACACAGGAAGTGACATCGAAACCGGTTTCGGGCGAAACCAGCAGCCTACCCAAAACAAAAGAAACAGAGATAATTCCTAAAGATCCAACGGGAGAAATTGTTTTGTAAATTGAAGAGATTCCCCCTTTGGATGTATTTTATAGCCCTAAGCATAAAGCTGTTGTAAAGCGACAGAGGAAAAGGAGAAGAGCTGATCAACCTTCCCCATTCCCTGAATTGACAGTAATGGGCAATGTTGTGTGGAAAGAGGAATTCGACCCCTCCGATGACTTAACCAAGCTATTGCAATTTGCTGGAGCATATTCAACGGCAACCATTGATAAAGCATCGGAGGTAAGTAGTTTATTAAAGACCAAGGACCAAGACATCTCCTCGCTACAGGCGAGACTATCAGAAGTTCAGCAGAAGGCAGAGCAGGTGGAGTAAGAATTGCTAGTGCAACAACAGAACAATAATCAGCTGACCAAGCAATTTCAAGAGCAAAAGCAGAGGATTGATGAAGGCGCAATCCAAAGGAAAAAGGAACTATCAGTGGCACTAGAGCAGTTAAGAATATCAACTGAGGGAACAATGAAAGCAAAAGATGAGCAGATCGCTCAATTGACCACTCAAATTGAGAAAATGAAAAAGCTCCCTCAGATAGACGAATTCAAAGCAGAAGCGCTCCAGTTAAATAAGGCATTGATTAATCAGGTTAAGCTACTATGTCAACAGATTACACAAGCAGAACCATTGTGCGAGTTGGTAGCATCCATAAGCGAAAAGGTAGAAAAAGAAAGGAACGATTTGGATCAGGCCGAAGAAACACTGACAAACTTTATAGAATAGCAGGATTCCGATATAGGCCGGGCAACTAATCTACTGAGAATTTTGGAATCGCACAAAGAGATATTATTCACAGAATGGCAATCGCAACTAATGAAGGTAGAAAGAGCAATTTCCAGATGCAAAAAAATCAGTGGAAATTTGGTTGAATTAGTAAATAATACACTTTATTTATCTAATATGATTTCCCAATGCACTCCAGGTCAATTAACAGTGGCAAATATGTTGGAGCACTCATGCTATCCGGAGTTGGAGAAAAACGCAAGATTGATCGCTGGAATCAACAGTTTAACATGGGATGCTTATTGGTTCTTCTTAATCAAGCCATACAGCCAAAGAGCCACCTTGAAATGCCTAACAGATGTTGTCGGATATATTATACCCGACATTCAGGATGCCACCTTTGCCTCCCAATTCAGTTTGCGCCTCAACAAACCGCTAGAAGTAGAACCAATGCTTGCGACAAGCCAACTTAGGTTTAAGGGCAAACAACCTGAGGCATGACTCACTTCGCCGACTTCCAGATCGCCCCTGAGAGATAGACCGCATTTATTGATACCAATTTAGTAGTATTTTGTTTCATAGATTTTTTTAGCTTAGTAGTATTTATAGACCCTTTCATGCATTTAGAAAGGGTCGTAAAGTTTTGTATACGACTTAAACCTTGAAGTTGTACTATTGTACTTCAAGGTTATTCTTTTATGAAACTCGACCAATTATTCTGAATTTAATGAGGAAGGTTTTTATGCAAATGTGCACTACTGTCATTGTTTGAAAGCATTTCTGTGTTGAAGAAGGAATCTTGAATAGCGATTGATATTTCAGATTGATCTACAGCTCACATGGTACTATTATCTGCGTCTGTACTCATTTTTGTTATATGAATTGTTGTTTGGATCACTCTTGCTATTGTCGCATATATATACATATATGTGCTTTTCACAGCATTCTTTAGGCATTCCATTATTGGTTGTTTATCGCATGCTTCTCTTTCAACCATATATATGTATCGATGATATAAATGGTGAATGCAGTAATTTGTATTTATCGCTTCATTGTGACTATTCATATGAAGTAATCTTTGAATGATTGAATGTCTCTTATTTATTTTACAGAGTCATCTATATTCCTGTTAGATAGATAAAGATTATTTAACGCTACATTCTGAATGAATAAGTTGTGCCCGGGATTAGTATTAGTTTCCCTATGTCTGTCAATAGAATAAGATAGTCACCTATCACTCAAGTAAATTATTCATCACCCATCCATCCCTTTTATCTTACTATCGGGGAAACTGGTCCCATTATCTCCAGTCGGAGCCACCATCCCAAACGGAAAAGGAGTTGTACCAAGGTCCGAACCGAGTGGTTATCCCCCAATGTTGTGGCAGCGATTTTCGAGGCCTCAACACTAGCCTGTTTATTCAATCTCCCAATGTAATCTTCCTGTGTCATTAATTTGTCATGTATAACCAGTGGACTAGGAAGTCCTTTTTCTCTCAAAATGCCATATTTTAACATAAAGTTGTCGATGTCTGCTTGAATGCTTTGACACCTTTTCTCCAAAGTAAGCATCAGGTTCATTTTAGTAAGAACATTCTTTGTCTCAATAATATTTGTTGTGTTGTCTTGAATATCTAATTCATCTAGCTGGTACCTATTTCTACTGTTTAAAAAATCTATCAATTGATTTTCTTCCTCAGGCTTGTCTCCCACTTCTTCCTTTGTCTTTTGTATGGCTTCCATGGCTATTTTGACTAATTCAGTTTACTAAAAAATAACATGAATGGAAGGCCAAATATCATTGATGGAATCAATGATACTGGTCCACATTATAACCTTGATGTCTCCCAATGGCTTTTCTAGAGTCAAATTATTTTCAAGGATCCTTATTCTTTCTACCATCCTTTGATTTTTCCGAGTCTCTTCTTTGTGTTGTATTTGTGCAAGTGAACAACTAGTTTCTAGGCTTATCACTTGCTTTCTGAGTTTCTTGAGTTCTATGGCCTAGATGCACATTTGTTGCATAGCCTGAACCAATTCATCTGTCTTCTCTGTTGTTATCCCTATACTGGTCGATGTACTTGTGGCTGAATTAGTACCTGCTACTAGCAATGTTGTTACTATTGGAATCGTTGGTGCCAAGGAAGCTACCAGGGTGGAGGGTACTGCTGTGGAAACTGTAGGTATTACAGTCTGAGGAACGTTGGCCAGCTCACTCTGCTTGGATTGTATCAAATTCTCCAATTCTTTCTTAGTTTCCTTTAACTGATCATTCAAATTAAGGACCAGATCCATAAGTTCTTCCTCCTTCTGTTTTTCTAAAACTTCAACAGTTTGAGGATGGTGAAGAGGAGGAACCTTGAGCTGCTTCTTCAGTGCAGCTATGTCATCATTTTTCTTATTTATTAGTTGCTCTACTTCTTTAACATCTTTGGGATCATGTCCCAGCTCTATGACCAAGTCTTCTAAGGACTTTATTCTGGTGTCCTTAGCCTGAGAAGAGGCCTTTTTTAATTGGAATTGGGCTGAGATTTTGTTCAGTGAATTATGAAGTTGGTGAGCTGCTACGGCCTTGCTAGTTAGTGTGGAATAGACCATTTCTCTAGTTTTTTTGTGAAACTCAATTTGGTCAATAGGATGGATATCCTTTGCCATGACCTCAAAATCTATCTTAAGATAATCTGTCATTGATTTTGGTTGTTGTATGGTTGGCTTGAGAAATCTCATCTGCATTTTGCCTTCTTTATATCAAAGGCTAACATTAGCCTTGTTTGGTTTGTTGGAGCCATCCTTAGATAATGTGCATAGCTTTGCACTTTCAACCATTCATTCCTTGCCTTGATTTCCTTGTATTTTTCTTTGATGTCTTGGCTCTATCCTGTGGGAGCCCTGAAGGAGGATACTTCCACACTTTGTTGCCTTTCTAACATTTGAGTTTGAGAGGTGGAAGGTTCTTGTGTCCCTCCTGAAGGAGTGTTTTTCCTTGTTTTTGTCTTCTCTGCTCCTGAAATCCCTGTTGTCTCCTCAGTGTATTCTTGCTCTACATATGGATTTAACCTTTGCCTCTTAGAATAGGTTTGGGTAATATGCCTACTGGAAGGAGTAGCCTCATCTCTATCTCCCTTAAGGTTTCTCTCCTCATTTAGAGGGGTTTGCAAAATAGTAGGATTACTCATGATTTGTTCAGGTTGAGCAAGCTCCTCTAAAATTTCAGGTTGTTCTGATTCTTCTTTCTGTTATGAAATCTCTGGTTTCTTTGATGGCTCTGCTTGTTCTGATGGACCTGTTTCTTCTGTCTGCCCACTGTGACCTTATGCTTGTCTCTGAGTTTGAGACTCTCCTAGAACCTATACAAAGGAATCCTCATCAAGTCTTCTATCTAAATCTATTAATACATTATCAACAACAACCTATGTACTAACTCGATCTATTAAAGTGCCTTCCACCCATTTAGATTGATTACCATATTGTTCTATTTCGGGGATCCCGTGGTGGATGTAAGGAGATAGTTTATTCTTTTGTCTTCTATTAAAAATGAAGCTGCAGGGGTCATAGGTCCACATGAAACTTTGTTTCAGTTTCAACATTTGGAGGATTTCATCAGCCTCCTTCCCTGCTTCTCTATTGTTACAAATGAATGGACCTAACTGATCCTTTATCCTGAGTTGGGCTTTCTTCTTGGCTCTTACAAAGTGCACCTCATCTGAATTTATCATTTTTCTGTAGTACTCCAAAGCAAATAATCTCATGGGGAGGTACTTTGGCAATTTGTAAGGTGGCAGTTCACATCCATAAATTCTGATTTCAATATGGTTTTGGTAGAAGTACTAATCCCCTACTTTGTATTATTTTGACAACTGCAAGACCTTCCTAATGTCTGCACTGATTCTGGGTAGAGGGCTTGCCAGCAACATGGTTGCTACTGGATGTACAAAGAGGTCTATGAATTCATTATAAGAGTACTGAGCATCAAACAGATGAATCAAAGAAGTCCCAAATATAACTGATCTGGGGTTTCCTTTAGTATCCAACTTTTGGAGGGCAATTGGAAATCTATCAACTTGGTAATATAGGAATAAGTGATACAGCACTGAGGAATACTTAAAGACTCTTTCATTTTCCAACCTGATGAATTCATCATTCATTCTATTAGCAATAAACTTTGCATAGTCAAATAAGATGGATGGTGGTTGGCGAGGAGAGTAGATTAACATGATGGATATTATGATCTCATCAACATATTCACTGGTGGTGCAGCCTGGTATACTGGAAATCATATCTATAATATCTTAACCGAGGCTAGAGAATATGGTCCATAGCTAAGGAGGAGGGTCCTTTGGGATATACTTTTCTTCTCTGGTAAAAGTCTAGAAAAACTGGGCTAGTCTGTTTGAAGTAAGTGTAGGGTATCTATTCAGCATATCTCCAATGGATAGAAGGGTTAGGTTTTGGCTTGCCTTCAATTGGAGCATTTGGTTAATGGATTCAACAGTGATAGTAAATAGAATAGACTGGTCATGAGTTCTTACTGCCTTTTGGAAAGGATCATAGTTCATGTGGTAGTTATGAACAATCTCTGGGAACACATGCACTCTGGGGAACTGGTACTTAGGCAAACCTGATTCCCAAAGTCTAATAGAGTTGGCTTGGTTCAGGAAATGGTCTTTATGCTTGCAAAAGAGTTTCAGAGGGGATTTTGAGACTGAGGTATCTTTTATTTGGAAATATTTGCCTGCAAGGGGAAGGTGGTCTAAATCCTTGTGAGGAGTTGTAATGGGCATGACATTCAATGCAATTGGGGCTTCCATACTTGGTTCTTGTGGATTCAAGGACAGGGAAAAGGATTTTAGGGAAATTGGGAACAACTGGTCTATTTCAGAGTATTTCAGGATTACTAGGTGGCTTACATGTCTAGATTACTTTATATTTAAAGAAATTTAGCTCAAGTTCGGCAAGAAATCAAGGTTTCTTAGTCGGAAATGGGATAAATACCTAGTTTCGGCTATTTGAATGGAGTAATGGTACTGGTGCACTGTTTGCAGGGAGCGCACGGGTCTGCAATGGTAATCTGGAGCTCAACGACTGTGGAAGGTTGACCGTTGGTAGCGGGTTGACAATTTGAATGTACTCTGCGTTTGCATGGAGAACATAAGGTTTTTTCTTTTTTTCTTGGTAAAAAAAAAAATAATGAGTATTTTTGGTTTATCTACAAAGTCAATGATTTTGGTAGGTATAATGGAAAAGTGACAGTTGGCGCCAACTTACAGAGGTGACGTTTTGTCATGTAGTGAAGGTGGTAAGCGGAGGCAGCAAGCGGAATCTATCGCACCGCTTTTGGGGATTTGGCGGTATTGGGAGAGGTCCGTCCGATGCCATTCATTGAGCGACATGTAGCAGAGGGGTGAATAGTAAAACCACTCACATCAGGAAAGTAAAGGTCGGCATCGGAGGCACCTGATATGAGCGATGGTTGTTAGATCTGAAGGGGTCAGATCATACGGGATCAGGAGTGTGATTTGATCAGGGAGTTAATGGAGGGGCCCAACGGGATTTTAATTGCGAGTTAGGGTGGCTTAATGACATCGAGGGTGAGCTTATTGGAGGAAGGTTATTAATTAATCATGGTTTGATCAATTAATCCTTTTTTGTATGGCGGAGGGTTATGGCTCTTAATTAGTCACAAATTGACTAATTAATCCATCTTGTTGGGTGTGGAGCCTAATTATCTTCTATATTCAAAGGTTTCAGCCAAATGTATACCCAAGAATATTGTACACCCCTCCATGCGGGGGGGAATTGTCCCCCCCGCGGGGGCCTAGGGGGGGCTAATCCCCCCCAGCTGGGGGATCCGGGGGCCAGTGGTCCCCCGGTGGGGACTCGGGGGTAGCGCCCCTGAAGCTAAAAACAGATGTAAATTTTCCTTGTAAAAGTCTAGTAATTTCTAATCAATCTAGGCTGTTCATTAGGCGGATGATCTGACAATAGAATTTATCTTTAATTTAGGATTTCTTGCCCTAGAAAGCAACCCCTCACTATATATGAGGGAATTGTATTGCGTTTATGCATATCTGTATTCTAAGTGAGGAAGAGAGAGGAGATTAAGAGCGAAGAGGGTGTTACAGCAGATCTGTTGTAGGTTGTATCTCTTCAGTTTGTTGGATAATATAAAAGGAAGGACTGGTTGTTTCTCCGTGGACGTAGCCCAAACTCGGTGAACCACATATATCTGTGTCTCTTTTGTTTTATGTGTTTTCTGTGTTTATGTTTCTGCAATATTTTATGTGTTCCATTGCTCTGTAATATATAATTTTCTAACACATCTAATTTATTTACTTAATATGGTTTATATTTCAAATCATCAGGATGGGATATTTAACATTTGGGATTTTAATTAAATATATGGGAAAGGGGTTTATTTTTTGGGGGTTTAAATATAATAAAAGTTAAAGTCAATATGAAATGGAAATGGGAACAAATTGCGCTAAGTATAATGTCTTGACACACTTGTTCATGCATTTAAATTTACATATTATAACTTAGGCTTAATGCTCTTTGTGGGCTTTTATGTAAATAAAGGGGTTTTTAGGTAAGGTTTATTACTTTCCCTAGGTAAATGGTAACTTCACCTTAGGAAAAGGGATTTTTAGGTGACATGAATGTTTATGGAGGAAGTTGTAGTACTTAAACCTTATAAGTTATTCGGCTAAGGGTTTGGTCCCTCCAGAAGTCAAAGAAATGCTCTGAGCCCCTTTAACTTAAGGTTTTAGGTACTTTTGATTTTGTTTATGGAAATTAGTGAAATTAGAGGTAAAATGACTGGCAAAATTAATCATTCAACTTTGTAAATGTTCCATTATCATCCACACTCTTAGCAACTTAGATGATGAAGGTAAATGATATGACTTTATCCAATCAATCACCATAATTCTGTAACCATGGAACTACTTACCCATCTACTCATCCTACCATTTTTCTACTCTTTATTAGGGTGAACTTGAACTGGCAAATGCTTATCAAAACTTTTGTTTTTCTTTTAGAATAGAAATCTATCTAAATATATCCTTATTACATCCAAGGGCTCAGATTAAACTGTTGAGCTCCTTTTTTATTTACTCTACCTATCTACTTATTTTCCAAGATTAAACAGTTTGGTTAGATTTTATTCTCTATCTCTAAGCATGAAATTGAAAACATGGAATAACCAATATTAAACTGTTTGGTTACCATGGATTGTGGCATAAATAGCAAGTTGCACACAATCATTATTATACAAAAAATAAAATAGTAGTGGCATTTGGACTTGCACACTTTCATGGTCTTTTTCTTTTTCTTTGGGGTTCATTCTTCATGTTTTCTTTTTGACCTTTTTTCATTCTTTTTGTCCTTTGATTTTTCTTTTAGGAAATACCCTCTTTAAAAAAATTTAATTTTTTGATTTTTTTTTTAATATGGAAAACATTTGCAAAAGGCAAAGGTATGTATAGGTTACAGGTTTAAATCTCATCCATTCATAAGTTATGACTCCTATCGGTATAGGAACCTAACACACCCAATTCTGCATTTCTTGTGTCGAGGGTAGCTCCCTTCTTTTTTTACCAGTGGCTTTTCAAACCAGACAATATGACAATTACCTCCATTAATTACCTAAGTTCATTGCATAACCGACCAGCTATGATTTGATGTATTCTCTACTCATTCCACGATATTTTTCCCAGCTTGAAAGTACCTCCAACCATGTGAAGGGTTGTGTTTCAAAACGACACCTTGTGCTATAAAATATGGCACAAACTACGAAATGACTATCATGCTATGAAATGGTCATGGGGCATCATTGTGTTAGGTGGCACTTATTTATTCATTGATTGAGAACACAATGTAAAGAAATGGTTATCACATAATAAAGTCAATACATATTAATATGGTTATCAACCATGCATAGGCCCAATCAAAGTGAGATAAGAATCCGGTTAATACAAGGGTAATATAAATTAAGGGGTTATAAAGGGTAAAATGTAAGAGGTAAGGAAGGAATATGAAAAATAGGAGAGACACATAGGGTGATTGGAATATAGGGACTCAATGGAATGAGAGGTCAATAAATTAGGAAAGATTATGATATTATTAACATGCTAATAAATTCTAAAAATGTTTTAGAAAAGAAACTAAAGATATGCTCAAAGAGTACAAGTGATATATAGTCAATCCATTCTTTTGTTCACCTCATGTGGCTTGGTTCCAAAAAATAAGCTTAGAGATGCTACAGGAATTATAAGCATTCATGTGAAATCATATCCAAATAACATTTCTATATCATATAACATGTCCATATCATATGGTGTTATAAAGATCATGCTAAAAAGAAAAAAGTAGATATACTCTTTTTCTTTTACTTGTTTTTTTTTTTTTTCCTATTATTTTTTGAACTCTGCCAGCCAGAATCCTAGTTTACCAACACAAGCCCATCTAGTTGCACCTCGAATGGTTTTCACAACTGGAAGTCTTTTTATCCTTAGTGATGTCATCCAATACCTATTTTCTAACAGCACTAAGTTTTGGTAGCATATGGAAACCATTTTTTCTCTGCAATTTTTTTTTCATTTTTTTCTCTCTATTTTTTTCAATATATTGGACTTAATTAAGAGGTCATAGAAGGGGGTGGAACATCTATCTGTTCTATGACTTCTATGTTTTATCTCTTTTCCTTCCCCTTGATAAATTATTCTTTATATTGAGGCTTCTAATATAATCTCAATCGGTGTCAATTAGCCATTAATGGTGTATGTGCTTCGTCAGTAGTGTGAAGACTCACAGATTCATCATCAAATACAATCTCAATCTTATACAGTCCCAACCATAGAGTATAAAAAATTTCTTTGAAGTCCTTATATTTGGAATCAAATAAGAGAACCCAATCTCCCTCTTTGAACTTCTTCTTAATGAATTTTTCATGCCACCTTGCTCGTTGTTTTTGGACAAAAATATTTTGATGTATGGCATCTTGACAAATTTCATCAAGTTCATTGTGATGATCTGATTGGTGTTGTTGTGCCTCTGAAAGGTTCATCCCTACTTGTAAGGTTTTCCTTAATGTCTTGAATTCAAACTCGATAGGTAGGAAGACCTCCTTTCTTTACATGAGCTCGTAAGGCATAAATCTAGTGGAATTCTTCCAAGTGATTTTTGAATCCCACAAGGGCTCTAGAAGCTTTTCGACCCAATCCTTATGATGTTTTAGTATTGTCTTGGTCAGGATAGTTTCTAAAACCTTGTTTGTGGCCTATACTTGTCCATTTTCCTATGAATGATACGGAGTGGACATATGGTGCTTGATTCTGAACTTCTTGGTAATGAATTGGATGACCTTAGAAGTAAATTTAGTTCCTTGATCTATGAAAATATCCCATGGAACGCCAAAACAAAAGAAGATTTATTTGTAAAAAAAATAAACCATTGTCTACTTATTTGCCTCGGCCCACTTAGTGACATAGTCAGTACAGACCAAAACGTATGCTTTTTGTTTTGACAGTGATTAATTGGCCCTGCAAAATCATGAGCACATTTTTCAAAGGGCTCTAACATAATTTGCAGTTGCAATAACATTTCCTCATACTGTGTTGGATTTCCCATCCTTTGTCATTATCGCAACTTCTAACATACTTTTTCACATCCCTAAAAGAAGTTGGCCAATACTATCCCTGTCATAGGCCTTTGTTTCCGATTCTTTTATCAATAACGTTCCCCACAAGGTTTGTCATGACATGCTTTCAAAATTTCATATTCCTGAAGACATCACCCAATCAAATGATCAAGCCTTCTTCAAAATAAGGTACGAATTATTGTATGAACAGGCATATGGCTTGTGGAGTCTCTAGCCTCTATATAGGCCTCATACATACAATACCATGGGTCATTACCATGGTTCTCTCAATACCATCTATCTAATACCATGGGCCCAATACATTATTACTAACTACTTGTGGTCCCTTACATGACATGGGTTAACCACCTTATTTATTACTATGGCCCATCCCATTATTACATTATTCCCTTGGGTACCTCCCTTTGTACCCCATATTATCCCTCATAGGTATATAACAGTACCCTTGGATCCAAGAGTACATAGCATTGTCTTTAACAACTTTTTGTCACTCTCTAGGAGACAGATGTTGTGGAAGTTTCCCTGCAACCAAATAATTAGTGATATCTACAAACCATGGTGCATTAGTAGACAAGGCAAACACATTCTCATCTAGAAAGGCATCTTCTGTAGAATTGGATTCATCTTTATTGTGGCATTGTGACTAGAAATCAGAAACACCATTTTCTTTTATGGACTTATCAATAATAGTATATCAAATTATTACTGAAGAAGTAGCCACCTGGTCACTCTACCATAAGTGATAGGTCTATTCATAAGATAATGAATGCCAGAGTGATCAGTGTGCACAAATACATGGTATCTAATAATGTAGTGACAAAATTTATTGATGGCATGTACCAAAACAAGGAATTCTTTTCCAGTGACCATATAGTTTAATTTGGTTAGGATTAAAAAAAATCTAACATAATATATGGTGTATGGTTTATGTTCTTCCTTTTTTCACAATATAACCCCAATAGTTGTATCTAAAGCATCAATATGGATGTGAAAAGGCAAGGACCTGTTAGGACCTCGCAAGATGAGAGAAGTGGATAATTTTTATTTAAGTGTATCAAAGGTTGTCTGATGTTATGCATTAAAATTCATAACTCAATATATAAATTAAATAATATATAATGACAATAAAATAATTCATATTAATTAATAAATTAGCAAATTAAATTAAGGTAAGTCATTTAGTTTTGAATAGACATCAGTCCCCAAGGAACGTGCCTTTTGGGCTCATGGCCAGTGAAATCCCTGAAAGGATAACTACCATAGCCTTGTAACAACCATCTATCAATTGAATAAAAATTTATATATATATATATAGAGAGAGAGAGAGAGAGAGAGATATCAATGTTTACGAGCAAGTTGACTGAGAGTGAGCAAATAAGTTGCACTAATGGTATCAGAGCATCGAATCCTCCCGCCTGTGTTAATTTATTCATCCAACCCACTTCTCCCTCACACGCTCGCAATGTACCCATCGTTCCCTACATCCCAATCCCTTGCCGTAGTTCACACAGTGCTCCACGTCCGTTGTGCTCACCTTCCCATTGAGCATTGACCACACATTATGTTGCAATCACCTACATTTGCGTCATACATAGCGCAGAGCTTTTTGACATTCTCCCTACGAGATTAGCCATTTGACCGTGGCGGAGGTTAGGGAAGTTTGACTTCTCATTTTCTCACGCACTCCTCTCCCTCGTAACCTCGGTCAAGTCGATGGCGGCTTTTTAGTCGAGTGTGCTAAGGCACCCTCCGGGCCTCAAAATTTCCAGCTACTCATATTTGATCAATGGGCCCTCCATCACATCTGACACCTCCCCATCTACATCATTCAACAGTGTCTGTTGTCGAATACTATGCTTGTCACCCCACCATTTCCATTGTCCCGTATGTCCACCATTCCCCCGTCCACCCTTATGTCCCTATCTGCCTTAACTGCGACCATGTCTTGACTCAAGGCACTCGAACGTGCATACTTTGTTGTTTTCATGTGGTGAAACACGACTTGACCAAGAGTTTTATTGTTTGACTAATATGAATTTTTTAACAATAACGTAACACTATATCATATGGTTAATTATTATATTAAGATATAAATATATTATATAGTTCATGACTATATAATT
>APFE030927070.1:67557-82981 GCA_000404065.3 Pinus taeda | reverse complement strand
CAGAGGAGGGGAGGTCGAAAGCTGAACATTCCAAAGGGTAGATGCTGCTGGAATTAGGACTTCCTTGTAGAAGCTTGTAAGGAGAGATTCCCATCCTTTCTTGTTTCATTTGGAAGTGGGTGAGCTTATCAAAGTAAAAGAAAACTCTTGCTGGACCCTGGGAAGAACTTGCACAACACCAGGGCTCAGGTTGTAATGGTTTCTTTTGTTTCCTATTAATACAAATAAGTCCATTCTTCTCAACAATTTGTTATTAATGAGTTGTTTCATATACTCCTTGGTCTGTATGTTGAATATGTTTTATTTTATGAGATATTCAGGTGCTATTTAATCGTTTAATTGTTAGTGAATGCAGGTTTCGAAGTGAAGGAGGAGCTCATCCGGATCGACGAGGCTGGAGTGGACTACTACAACAGCGTTGGACTACAGGTAGGATCTAAACACTTGATTTCTTGTATGGTAAATGCATGTTTAGAGAAGGATTGCTCTTAATTGTCTTGTTTGTCACTAGAAAGTCTTAGGCTTCTAGGGAGGTTGGTTTTGTCCACAAGATTAACTCTTTCCGCATGACACTACATGTGTGTCAATGTTTGTGACCTATGAGAGAGGCACTAGGATGCTCTTTGCATCTGCCAAGTGAGTACTATCTCCACAAGGGGTGGAAGGGATCTCATTTTCTTCACTACACCACAGGAAAATGCTATCTTCACCAGGGGTGAAAGGGGCTTTGCCTTCTTCTCCAGCTTTACAGGTTGGCCAGCATTCAAAGGGCAGAGATAAAGGAAAGCAAAATATGCATGAGAAGAGCCCTCCTGAAGGGCAAGATAGAGAGGTTATTCTAATTGAGGAGGATGTTACTGATTTGGGCTCTCAAAGCTCAAGACTCAAGGACATGATTATCAAAGAAAAGGAGGTTGAAATACAAGCTTTATCACTGAACCTTGAGAGGGCCAAATGGATCATCAACTTTCTTGAACAAGAAAATAAACAATTGATAGATAAGCAAACTATTATGGAGCTGCAGATGATTAGGGAAGATAGGGAAGAGGCAAAGAAAAGAAAGATCGAGATGACCTCCCTTGAGCAAGAGATTGAGAATGAGCGAGAGACATGGTTGGAAAGGGTGAACATTCACCTTGAGAAGTTGCTTGAGAAATCCAACAAATAGAAGAGAATGCTATGCCATATGGCCTATCACTACCTAACCCGGAACAAGATTTGCAAAACAAGGGTAAAGAGGCTAAAAGCCAAGCTAAAAAGAGAAAAAAAGAGCAAGATAAACTCAAGATCTTGACTGAAGCATCATTGGCCCATCAAAGCACCTAACAAGGATCATTCATGCCAAATTTCAAGGAATTTGGAGAAAAGTTTGACATTTTTGAATTTTTGAAATTGAAAAAAGGCTTTTCCAATAGGTGTGCAGCACCACTAGCGTTGCGCTTTTGATGGGGACATACTCTTGCAAAACGGCTTATATATTTGGAATTAGCATGGAAAAATAAGCAAGCTCAGAAATAGTGAGGAATTTTGGACAAGTTTTAGGTCTCTAAAAGGGCAAAAAAACACCTCAAAAAATGCTCTCTCTGCCACTTTTTTGCCACACAAGAAGCAGCCTTAGGAGAATCAATTTTTGGAGGGGAAAATGAACTCCAAATTCAGAAATTCAAGTTGTTCCGAGAAGTAGACTTGACAAGCTTTCTAACAAGCTATCCTACACCTGATTTGGACTCCGGGAAGGTGCCTAAAATTGGCCTAGAAAAAGCATTGTGCATTAAAATTTTGGTGCTGCGCATTAAATTGATTTTGCCAATTTTGCCTGATTTTCCAAATTTTTCCTAGGTTGCTTGGGAGATCATTTTTTCCTCGTTTCTTGGTAAATGTAAGCATGGTAAGTGATGAATTCGATGTAAATATGGATGAAATATACCTCATAGGGTAGATACATCAAGTTTCAAGTGGTTTTGATGATGAATGAATTGGTTTCCTATGTTTTAGAGGCAAGTTGTTCCACTGCCCACTTTTGTGTTCCTAGTTTAGATATGGTTGAAACCACCCCTCTTCTCATGGATTCGACCCATGGTAGCTAGCTTGAGTAGTCTCCTTGCCTATATCATGTACTTTTTAATTCATTTGTAAAGGTTGGACTTTGGCAGAAGTGTTGGCACTCATTGAACATTTGTATCAGCAGTTTGGCAAGGAATAAAACCAGGTTTCACAACTATATTTGTGGGATTCTTGTGACAGTGAGTTTATGTATTGTTTCTTCTTTGTAAATGAGCTATTTCTGATGTTTTATATGTATCCACATCTCTCTCTCTCTTCTAAAATAAATGAATCAAGGTGAATAGACAAAATACGCTAATTTACAGTCCTTTGTCTTTGGGAATGCATTTGGTTTTCAATGTTTTCAATTGTTTGAAGAGGATTCATAGTTTCTTTATGCCCTCCTCAACTCCTCAACTGTCTTAAAATACCATCTTAATCCATTGCTAGTACATAAACCCTTGTTTCCCTCACCCCACAGGACATTATTGTATCCCTAAGTTGATTTCTCGGACCCAGACTGCCTTCCCCAATTGATCCAGCAACCAAAACCTAAAAAATCAAATCAAAAACAATAATCTACTATACCTAGCCTAAAATCAGCATTCAATTCAGTCATCTTAAGCCCTAGTTTCCAATATCCTAATTGAGATTGATAAGAAGAGAGCCCTCTCCCGACCTGGTAGGGCTAGCTACCAGGTTAAGCGTGGTTTGATGTTACCCTAGACCTCCCTTCCTTCAACCTGAGGTAGATCAAGTCACTAATCGTACCAACCATAAGTGGGAGTAAAATACTAGAAAGGATCAAAGGGTGTGGGTCTAGATGATCAAGGGCGGCATGGTTTCTTTTGAGCCACAAAGAAAAATGGTTTATTTTTATCATTGGCTTCTTCAAGCATGGCCTTAAGCCTTGGGAGAGAAGGAAATTCCAATGCAGAATTTTTTCTCTCAAAAACATTACATGTTTCGACATTATTTAAAGTGCATTCTCTATGAAGGTGATTTTTTCGACAATTGGAGCAAAATATTGCTAAGTCTAAATCAACCTCCTTCTTATTTTTAGTTTTCAAGGTGTCTAATTGAGAGATGAAAGTGCTAAGAATGTCACCTTTAAAGTTTTCCAACAGATTCCCTAGCTCTGATTTAGCTACCCCTATCCCACTATACCTAATAATCCTGTAAATCACATCCAGAGAGCTTCTGTTATACTTTGAACTCCCTTTGGAATATCATTTTCACATATCATAGATATCATGATATGATAATAAAGAACATCTATGGCACCCATAAGGTTTAATTTTTCAAGGAAGTCTTCTTGTATCCCCTTAAGAAAAAGGATATAAAAGTTTTATGTGTCTAGAGTATTTTTTCTTTTTCTTTGTAAAGTATACTAGAATCTTTCCACATAATCCTCTAGGATTTCATAATTGACTTGGAACATATTGAAGATCTCTTGTTTAATATCCTGAACCTTGCAGTAGTCCTAGTGTTTTTCTAAAACATTTCCTTCATATCATCCCAACTCTAGATAGAGTTTCCCCCAAGTCCCATGAACCAACGAAGAGCTATATATTTCAAAGTGGTGGGAAATATCTTCAATTTCTTAGCATTCGTAGAATAATCATAACTACAAAAAATTACATCAAACTCAAACAAGAAACTGTTTGGGTCTTCCTTGGATAGGCCACAAAAATACAAAAGGGTAGAAAGAGGAATGTTCTTCATCTAGACTATTGCATTAGGGTATTGGTTGGGAAATTCGAAGGTAGCAAGTCCCTATCTCCCAGGTCCATTTACTTCTTCATCTTCCATCTTTTCCCTTTTTGGAGTTTCAGGGCTTTGAAATTTAATGGACCCTCATCCAATGTAATTTCTTCCCTCCTTGGTGTTTCTCTTTTCAAAGGTTTCTCTACCACACTACTTTGAACAAATGTGACCTTTAAAGGATTCCCCTTTCATTCATTGGAATGTTAGTAAGTGTGGCTCCTACTGCACCACATGTTAAGTTCTTAACAAACTTCTTCTTTTTCTTACCTATGGTGTTCTATCTAGCATGCTCTAAATGTAGTACATTCAGGACATAGGTTACTGAAAGGGATGAACTAGTAATCTCCTTTTCGTCTCGTATACTCCTATTGTCATTCCTATTTGACCTAAGGTGAGAATCTTAATACTTCTAAGTGCCTCCCTGGAAACATGCCAAAAATGATGATGTGAATACTTGTTTTCTAATTAGAGTGATGTTAAGCATTCACTTGATCATTTAATTTATCAACCTAGGGTCTTCTTGACTTACAAGGCTCTTAGTGTTGTATACACACGCATCAAAGTTCCTATCAATATTATGTGCAAATACTTTAAAAAGGAAACCTACTGACGATATGGAACCTAAGTCCTATCAGATCATAACTTCTCTAGCTTGGTCTAGTCATGTGGTGCATGTTGTATTAAAATATCAACCCAGTACTCAACTCCAAGTCATTGTTCCTATTGGATTTAAGTGAACATGCATGGATAGGGTTTTGTAGCAACCACTATTTTTGGTTTGACAATAGTTGGATCATATTCCTTCACACTCGAAATTAAAAAATGGCCTAGGAAAAATACAAGAAATATATACAATAAACTTTAACACATTGTAGAAAATGAAATTAGCACACACACACACACAAACACTTTGCATGAATTAACTCATTTGATTCTACCTAATCTCCAATCAAATTAAAATACACAACTTATAGGAATGTAAAGGTGCACAACTTGGATTATGTGATTAGAAAGTATGTGACAATCGTGAGAAGGAAACAGATGGAACAACTTCAGTGTGGGCATTTATGAGGAATTTGAAACATATAAGTGTAACAATTTGTGTATCATTACATGGACACTATACATAGGACCAATCGCAATTTGATCTATTCTACGAATTTCATCCATGTTTGAGAAAGGCATTTTGTGTCTAACAAGTTGATGCATTAAAAATTGAAGATTGTTCAAGATGCCTTGGTTCATAACAATTGCTACAACACCAAGGGAAAATGACTTATTACTCACATGCTTTCTTTGTTATGTTACTCTTTATTTAGATAATTTATGTATCATATGGTAAACCATTTTAGTTAAGGAAACCTCTAACTTCAAACGGTATGTTGAAGGCTTATATTCCACTCCATCAAATAAATATATTTACTCTTAAGCATATGAAAAACATATAGACAATGTGTGTGAAAAATAATGTTATTTTGATTTCTTTTAATACAATCCTCCAGGATGCATGGCCTTGGTATATATATAATTATATAGACTATATATATATATATAATATAAATATATATAATAAATATTATATAATATATATTATTAATATACTATTATATATATATATATATATATATATATATATATATATATATATATATATATATAATTAATATATAGTTATAGATATATATATATATTATATTAAACATATATATATATATAATATATATATATATATATATATATCAAACTACTCTTTTTAACACCCTCTATTTCAAATCTATAAACATGATAAGAAAACTAGTAAACACATATTTCATAACTTAAGCTGACCATGGTGTATGTACAAGGTTTTAATGATAATTCTGAGAAAAAAAGAGGTGTATAAGTAAAAAAAAAAAAAAGGTAATTTTGCAGCAAAAAGATCAACTTTGGAGCTCTTCAACATACCACCATACGTATTGGTATACTAACTCTTGAAAAACGAAATCCTCAAAATCTACAATGTTTCTCACCAATGCCATATAATCTAGAAAGTTATTCAAATGTATGATATATATGAATATAATCATAAGAGTCTCAACATGCTCCTGAGCATCTCTCAATGTTCGACTGAACCATTGAGGTGTCCTAACAAAAGTGGAAGGGATTGTTGTCTCCCCCTATTCACCTAAAGTTTGTTGTAGTGCTCTAGAAATCATCAGCAATGAACGTGGCTCAACCTTTAAAGAATCATGTTACTCATCCTATTTAATTGGAATAGGCTCATAAGACTTCTTGGACATAAAGTATTTTTCCAACCTTACATCCATACTAACTACTATCTTCCTTTGCTCTAGAATATAGACCTTGTAAGTATTGAAAGTATCATTGTAGCCCATAAATGAATCGTTCCTACTAGATGCATCCAAATTGGATTTATTCTCTACGATTATATGGATTTAAATTAGAGAACCAAATATTAAAAAATGACTCACATATGGATTCACACCAATGAATGTATTATCTAGTTTCTTGTCCTCCAAGATCTTGTAAGGACACTAGTTTTGGATGTACACTATTGTGTTTCATGATTTTTCCCAAAGAAACATCAACAAGTCTTTGTCGTGTATCATGGATTTATTGGCCCCTATGATGGATTTCTTCTTCCACTTAGAAATCCCATTTTGTTTAGGATTGTATGGAACTACCATATCCTTCTTTATCCTCGGTTTCTTGTTGAAACTCTCAAACTCCTTGGAGATATACTCTCTGCCATTATCCAACCTCAATACTTTGATATTCCTCTTTATCTAGTATTCAATTGGAGATTTTAACTCATAAAACCTACTAAACACCTCATCCTTGGTGTTTAATAATTAAATCCAAGCCTTGCAAGAGAAATCATTAATAAAGGAAACATAATACATGCTTTTTTAATTGAAACTAGTGACATCAATTTACAAACATCCCAATGTATTAGGCCTAAATCCCCTTATGCTTGTTTCGTGTGAAAGAAACCAAAGCATGTTTTCCAAGTGTTATTCCTCTACATAAACCATAATGATCAATATTAAATTATGGAAAACCTATAATTATCAACCTTAAAATAGGAAATATCTTTTAATGCAAGTGCCCCATCCTTTTGTTCCACCACTAGCACAAGTTGTCACTATTATGTACTAGGGCTCGAACATGTTCACCCTACAATATATACAAAATATATTCTCTAACCTCAATTAACTAAGCTATATCTAGGTTAGAATCATTTCTTCTAATGAGGAATTGATGGTTCTTTAACTCAATTTCAAATCTCTTCCTCCATGAAAATAATTTGTTCCCAAACCTAGGAACAAAAAATACATCACCAAAATTTAAAAAATTACCTTACTTAAGTTAGAAAGGAATAGTACCAACTCTTGATATTAGGAAATTGACATCATCACCAATATTAAACTGTACTCTTGATTATTTCTTCTTCGGACTAGAAAACCAATGCCACATGTGTCTTCTTGTATCTTCTTGTATCCACATATCACGCATCCTTCAAAATCATGGTAATAAAAATTCAAAATGTCATCAATAAATACTTTTCACAGTTAGCAACAAGCTCATTCATCAAACTTTTTTTTAGAGGTTGTTATACTTTTATACTACTACTTCCCTTTACCTTTCTTCGATATACGATGCGATGCATAATGATTATGACAAAATGAAGCACTTGATTTTACTCAATTCCTTCTTTTTTAGCTATGAGGTTTACTCCTCACTCTTTCCCTTGCCCTTGTTTAGCCCTTTACCTATGCCTTTATTTCACTGACCAAATAAATCTAGGTTTTCATCACCAAAGTTCATGTTGGAATTTGATTCCGTATAAGTCTCTTCTTATATATAATCATCCTAAATCATTTCAAAATTAGGATGGTCCCCTCAAGCACAAAAAAATGTTTCCCATGAAAATAAGAATCCACTTAGTCTCATGTTCACTATTTATGCATCTACAACCTCTACTGCAACCATTGCAAGTTGACCATTAATAAATGTGGCCTTCATAAGGTAACTGGTGACTATGTCTAATCTGGTCATCCCTATGGATTTGAGTTTGTTCCACAATATCATTTTCATATTTATGTTCTCACTCCAATAAACACTTACTAGGGCATTAAATATCCCCTTTGTTGTCTTCTTCTAAGCTACATGAGGGATCAAATGATCCTTTATGGCATCCACTTAGACTTCACTTCCCTCTAGTTATGAGTTGTCAACGACTATGGATCTGTAGTCAAAATCACAACTTCATTTAAAATACCCCAAAATTCATTCTCTTATGGTAAAAGTGTAATCATCAACTTCCATTATAAGAAATTTGATACACCACCTAATTTTTCTTTCTAACCTTAGGCTCATTGGTGCCATCTCTAAGGTATACTACACACTGCCAACTAAAATAAAATTTTCAAAACCATCTCATTCCTTTCTCTTCTTTGCAATAGTTTATTTACCACTACAAATTCTTCAAAATCTCAACAAAAAAGTTAGCTTTTATTCCATGTAAAAAAATTGGATTCGAGATTATTGGCGTCCTTACGATCTCAATTAGACAAGTAATTATTAAATTTAATCAATGAATAATAATATACAAACCATAGCATCATTCACATAGATTCTAAAAATTAAACAATGGAAGCTAAAACACATACTCATGAATTCCTCCTTCAAAATCAATGTTTCAATCCTTCAAAAAACTCAAAAAAAAAAAACACCACACTACCTAAAACAACCATACAATTAATTAAATCATGTTGAATTGACTAAAACACCCTACTGAGAAAGTATGGCTTCCATAAAATTGTATTGTGTGGTTGTATGGACTATATATCCCACTGTACTGACATGTCTATAAGATTGTCCTTGTGGCCATATAAATATACAAAACTGTACATGGACATGTATGAAACTATTTGTTGCTCAGATCTACTTATACATTAATCCATATACTCTCTCTCTCCCAGCCTATTCAACCATTCAACTATGATGAAAAAATCTATTTTAACATGTCTTTATACTTTTGGTTGAGATCAAACCCCAAGTTGTTTTTGAGTTTACTGCTAGTCCAAAGCATGCATGCATGAGGTAAATTTGTTTAACTTACAATGAAATATAACAATTTTCACATTTTTACTAAAGTAAATTATGAAATAAAATTATTTTTCAAAAAATATTGAACTACTTATCATACATTCACACATAACTCATGCCAAATTTTATGTATAAGCTATGATTCTCAATACTCTTTCTTAGTAAGGAAGAGTTCCTACACCAATCCTAGTCTATCTTGAAATTCCTCAAACTTCCTTCTTGCCAAGGGCTTCATTAAAATATTAGTTGTGTTGATCCATGGGAAAAAACTAGAGCTTCTCTACTCCCTTCTTAACCTATTAATATGAATTTATAGCTGATCTCTATATGCTTGGATTTGTTATAAAACATTGGATTCTCAAAGACTTTGGTACAACTCTTATTATCACGGTAAATCATTATGGGATCCACCTCCTAATCAAACAAACCTACAAGTAACTTGAGAAGATAAATAGTTACACAATTAGTAATATTGTTTACCATGTACTCTTCCTCTACCAAGCTAAATGCTATGGAAATGTGTTTCCTAATAAATCATGATACTGTGGTTGATCCCAAGTTGAAGCAAAACTTGGCGGTGCACTTTTATTTGTTTCAATACCTACCCAATATAAGTCTAAATTCCCTTACAGCTTTACTTACCATCCCCAACATATCTCAGACCATTCTCTGTTGTACCCCTCAAATCCCTAAGAAAATGTTTTGTTTTTATCCAATGCTCCTGGATTGGCTCCACTATGAACTAACTCAAGGTGTTCATTACAAAACATGTATTTGGCCTCATGTTGATAAAATACAACATAGAACCTATTAATTGTGTGTATATCATGGGATCCACCTACTCTAAATATGATGTTGTAAACTTCTTTTGATCATGGGTGTCGCCATATATTTACAAACCTCCATATTAAACCTCTTTAGGATCCAAACTTCATATTAACCATACCCGGTGGAAATATTTCTTTGTATCTACCAAACCTCTAACTCCAAGAAGTAATATAGCATGTTGATTTCCATCTTGAACTCAACCACCATGTTTGTTTTGAAGTTTTCATTTCCATTCAAGTTTGTTTGTTGGGAGGTCGATTCAAGTTTTTCACAGATCACTCTGTGTTGAAATATTTAGTTAATAAGCCTATTCTCGAGGGAAGGATTTGTCAATGGTTATTATTATTTTAGGAGTTTACTTTTGAGGTGATTTTCAAGCTAGGAAGTGGGGTTTGACCATTTTTCCAAGTTAGAGTCAGGAGAATCAGGGGGATTAGTTGATGATCAGTTTTCAGATGCTCACTTTTTTCGTATTGAAGTTGTTCCTGATTACTTAGAAGACATTGCCACTTTTCTTATTACACATCAATACCCTTCTGATTATATTATTGTGTAAAAGAAACATTTGGTGGGCAGAGCAGTGGACTATCAACTTATTGCGGAACAACTATACAAGATGGGGCTTGATCAAGTTTTGCGTCATTGCATCCTCGATCATGAACGTGAAGGTGTATTATGGGAACGTCATGCAGGAGTTGTTGGAGATCATGTTGGAGGGAAAGCAACTGCTCGAAAGGTCTTGCAAGTTGGTCTTTGCTGGTTGACTCTCTTTAAGGATGCAAAATAATATGCCAAGACTTGCGATGTTTGTCAACAGGTTGGTTCACTGTCATGTCAAGACGAAATGCCATTGCATATGGTACATGCTCTTATTGCTTTTGAAAAATGGGCTATTGATCTTATTGGGCCTATCCACCCCCTTCTCGTCATTCACATGCTCAACATATCATTATTGCAACATATTGTTTGACTCATTGGGCGGAAGTTGCTCTGGTTATAGATTGTATTATTGATACGTTTATCTTTGAAAACATTATTACCAAATTTGATTGCCCGTGTAACTCACAGCTAGCTTCCCCTCCAATTTTGGCACCATGTCACAACATAATTCTTCATGATGGAGGTGTGCTCCTGTACCATGGCATCATGCCATACTTTCTAAATAGATGTCTCGTGAACACTAGAATGCTAAAAATTTAATATGCTACTCATTAATGCCATATGGTCCAGTAACTTCTTAAAATTTCTATTCTCTTTGAATGTGCTCATAGAAAACTCAACATGCTCCTAAGCATCCCTCGATGTTTGAGTGAACCATTGAAAATGTTAAAAAAAAGTTGGAGTTATTGACTCTCATCTCCACCTAAACACTATTGTATTGTTTTGGAAATCACCAATGACCTTTGTTCAACCTTTGAATCCTTCTTCTCATCATCATATGTCACTAGAATAGGCTCATGAGACTCCTTGGATGAAAGGTCTTATTCCAACTTTACAACATTGCTTACTATTGTCTTTCTCTACTCTGGAATATAGGCCTTGCAATCCTTTGAATTCCCCTTATAACCCATAAATAAACCCTTCTTGCTTAAGATCTCCAACTTGGTCCTCTTCTCTACTGAGACATGGATATAAGATAGACAATTAAAGATGTAAAAATGGCTTTATCTCTAGCTTCACACTAGTTAATAACTCTTCTATTGTCTTATCCTCCAAGATCTTGTGAAGACACTAATTTTGGATGTCGATTCTTGTGTTGCATTCTAATTCCCAAAGAAACATCAAAAAAACCTTTCTCATGTTTCATGGATTCAACAACCCTTGTGATGGATTGATTATTTTTTTTAGAAACCTCATTCTACTGCAAGTTGTATGAAACTATCAACTCCCTCTTGATGATTTCTTCCTTGTAGAAACATTCAAACTACTTCAATGTGTTTTTTCTCCATTATCTCATCTCAAAATTTTGATAAGAATTTGTATTTGATTTTAAACTAGAGATTAAAATGCTTCAAACCTACTGAAGACTTCATCCATAGTATTTAAGAAATAGATCCAAGCCTTTTGATAAAAACCATCATTAAAGGAAATATAATATGTACTCCATGCTAACATTATTGACATTGGTCCACAAACATATTAATGAAACGGTCTAAAATCTCCTTAGATATATGCTTGATATGTGTGCATGTAGCCTTGGCATGCTTGCCATGTCTGCACTCTCTACATACACCACGCTGCTCAACAAGAAACTCTGGAAGATATGTGACTATCTCCTTCAAAATAGAAAATGCCTTGTGATGCAAGGGTCCCATCCTCTTGTACCACCACTCCCACAAGTTGTCATTATTATGCACCAAAGCTAGACTAGGTTCCCTCTACAACCTGTACAAATTACCTTCTCCAACTCTAATTACCTGAGATATATGTGGGTTAAAATGTTTTTATCAAATAAGTATCTCTAATTCTTGAAATCAACTACAAAACCTTTATCCTCTATGACCAAAGTTGGAAACAAGTTCTTCCTAAGACCTGGAACAAACAAGACATTGTCAAAATCTAAGAAATTCCCTAACTCACACTCGAAAAAAATGATACTAACTCCTACTACCAGGTACCTAGCATCATCACCAAGTTCAACTTGTACTCCAAAGTCTTGCAACTTCAAAATAGAAAATAATTGTGATACTAATTTCATATGCCAAGATGTCTCATTGTCCACATACCACATATCCCTTAGAATTGTTTTGATAGAGAAGCAAGATATCATCAAGAAATCCTTCTTGAAATTGATAGAGAATTCATTAATGTGATTTTTTGCAAACGCTACTACCTACTTTTGTTGTCACTTCCCTTTACCCTTCTTCTATTGACATTGCGATGCATCATGACCATGCTTATGAAAAATGAAGCCCTTTATTTTATTCAAGTCCTTTCCTAGTTGTGAGGCTAACTCCTCACTCTTTTCCTTACCTTTGTTGGGTACTTTATCTTTTCCCTTGTTTGGCTAACCAAACAAAACAAGTTTCTCGTCACCACGTTTTTTTAATCCATTCAATTCTCCTCATAAACTCATTCATCTCAAAGTTTAAAAAGTTCTCCTAAGCTCAAATAATTTTGACAAGTGGTTCCCACTAATCTAGTTATCCACTAATTGCCATGTTCACTAGCTCTGAATCTGCAACCTTCTCCCCAACCACTATAAATTGATCATGAATTTTTGTGATCTTCATAAGGCCAATGGGGATTATGTTTGATATGGTCATCGCTATGGATCTAAGTTTGTTCCATGATATCATCTTCATATTTATGTTCTGACTCTAGTTAAGAAATACTAGAGCATTGGACATATTCTTCGTTGTCTTATGCTTAGATATATGAGGTATCAAATTATATTTTACAACATCCAAAATCATTTGCTTACCCTTTACTTTTCCTTTGTTGTGAATTTCCAACTATTACAGATCTATAGGTAGAGTCACAACATCCATGACAATATCTCATAAATCGTTATCTTCTAGTAAGAGTGTCAGTCGCACCTTCCATTAAGAATATCAAGGCACAATCTAATTTGTCCTCAAAATTGAGGCTCATTAATTTCATCCTTGTGATCTACTACAAAAACTCCCAAATCTAAAAATTAACTTTGAAGCCCTCCAACAATTATTCCTTTATTACAATTGGTTTATCATTGCAAAAATTTGAAAATATCGATTAGATAAGTTAAATCTAATACCATGTAAAAAAAATCAAACCTAGATGATTGGCATCTTTATTATTTCAATTAAACAAATAAATTGCTAAATAATAATGCAAAATTAGATTCAAATCATAACTTTGATCACGCAATCACTAGAAACTAGAGCCCAAAAAAATAAAACACACAAATTTCTCCTTCAAAATCAACTTTGTATTCCTTATAAAAGAATCATGATAAAAATATACACAAGATACCAAAAAAGCATCTAGATAATTAGCAAAATCATGCTAAACTAAGCGGAATGACTTACAAAGAATGTATGCCTTGGCTGTGAAAATTGTACGACCTTGTCTACACGGAAATATGAAACTATTCAACAATTCTATATGAAATTATATGCTACCCAAATTCATCTCTCCCTAAATCCTTGCTCTCTCTTTCTCTCAAGCACTCATCCCACTCAATTGTTCAGCTATGATAATAATAAAAAATCCTTGGCCTATCTTTATACTTTTAGTTGAGACCAAAACTCTAATATATTTTTGATTTTATTCCTAATTTAATTCATACATCTTCATGAGATATACATTTTAAGCACAAGTGTTTCCAAACTAGGCTAGAGCTTTCTCAAGAGGAGCGAGGGTTTCTGAGCAAGTAGGATTAGGGTTTGAAACTGATACTGTTCAGAGGGGGAGGGAAAGGGGCTCCCTCCTATCAGAATGTGGTAACAAAAAATGGGAATGGGTTCAACACATCATTTGGGTTTCCAACAGAAGGTGTGTCAGGGAACATCCAAGGAGCGGTTGGATGAGGTGGGATTGGTCAGACAATAGATGAGGATAGAGGTATTCCAGGGAATTAGGAAAACGAGTAGTAGCAGAAAAAGTCAAAAGGGACCACGGGGCTGTGTAAGCCCAAAACAGTAGTGGTCTCGATGGCATTAATCATTGATCCCCAAACATGGGCACTTAGAGACAGTATGAGATCATATGTGATCATATGCAAATTTATGGGCATATGGACCACAAAAAAAACTTTGTGTGAGTGGATCAAACATCACTAGAAACCAAGAGAGGAGATTGACTACATCTAGGGTCAAAGGGACTATTTACAGTGGTCTTTTCCAACACAAAGGATAGGGACTGAATCTTTGATGGAGGTCCCTACTTCTTTGCATCAACTGGTCTATACATACAGTCGTGGATGGAACATTTTCCCCAGAGAAGGAGACCTTCACAAGAGTCCTCGTTTGGGTCAGGTTGTATTATCTACCTTTGTATTATTGGCTACCTTCAACCCTAAAGCTCATACAAGATACGTTGGGGAAGTTTATCAAAATATCGAAGGTGACGTTATAGGGAAGATACACATTGTATGCAAAAATATTTGTGGAAATGGATGTTTCTGGCACTTTTCCTGAAGTAGTCAAATTGGAATTTAAGGACGAAATATGGTTACAATATGTTGACTATGAGAATATTCCATTTAGATGCATACGCTACCATGAGCATGGCCACTTGATCTAGGAGTCCCCTCTGAATAAATCAGAAGAGAAAGGAAAATAACTAGAACGAAAGGATGTTGATGGATTTGTAAGACCCAGCTTAAGGGGAAGGGAAAATTGAAGACAACAACAGAGAAATGAGGGAGGGATAAAATCACAAAGGATGTTATGAAACCAGCTCAAGAAAAGATAGAAAAGATAGATCAACGCCTTAGAATTCAGCCTCTTCGAGGGGGCAACCTCCTTTACATTACATAAATGAACAATTCTTGGATGATTCAAATGACAAAACCTCCTTTCTATATATAGGAGTCTAAGGAGTCACAATATAATCTAGCCGACCTAACAATAATAATATAAAGCCACAAAATAAACAATAGAGGGATTCTATGGGGCACAGTAATAACAATATGGGGGCAATAGGGGCACAACAATATTAATAAGGGGTATAACTACAATAGTAATGGGGT
>APFE030927070.1:44815-64280 GCA_000404065.3 Pinus taeda | reverse complement strand
GGAGTCACAATATAACCCAGCCGACCTAATAATAATAATATAAAGCCACAAAAATAACAATAGAGGGATTCTATGAGGAACAGTAATAACAGTATGGGGATAATAGGGGCACAACAATATTAATAAGGGATGTAACTACAATAGTAATGGGGTAATCACTAGTATTATAGGGACCCAACAAAGGAATAGTTTTGAAATATTATCATAAGAGAACCCAGAGAGTCATAAGACTAAAGAAGATAAAATTGAGGAGCAATAAGGGGGTAATGAGGAGGAAATGTTGTAGTAGACAAAAGATATTGGGAAAAATGTAGACATCCTAGATATATCAAAGATTTTTGAAGGAGGCATTGAGATGAGCCCAAGTGAAGTGGGAATAAAGGACCGAGATCTGTAGGAAATAGTAGAAATGGAAGGAATCGACCTTCAAACTATGGTGAAACAAGCGAGAAAGAAAAGATTGGAAGCCATCCTAGCTAATCAAATGGATAGGATCCAGTATCTATACCTAATGAGAGAAGAAGTTAAATTAATAGGTCAGAAACGACCACATATAAACATAGTCAAGATGGGAGTTATGGCAACAAGATCTCGGATTGTATTGGAACCATAGTACACCCACTAGAAAAGAGGAAGGAAGTCGAATACTGTAGCCCTCTAAGAGCTGGCAGGCATGTTAATTAATTCAAGTAAGATGAGAGTGTTAAGCTCACAACCCAATAATCGTAGTTAAATCATGAAATTTTTAACATGGAAAATAAGAGGGATAAACATCCTCAAGAAACAAATATTGATTAAGAATAAGATTAAAATGGAACAACCAGGCCTTATTTATTTCAAGAAAAAAAGTGTTATGCAAGAAAATTCAAAGAAGTAGGAAATTAGGTAGGTGGTTTGAGGTTACAGAGGTTGAAGTGCAAGGTTCTGTTGGGGGATTAGCAATTTGGTGGAACACCCAATCTCTGATTTTACTTGATGTAGAAGCCACGAGATCCTAATTATCAGTGGAGATGCACGTTATATGGGCTCTAGGGTCGTTTATGTTCACGAATGTTTATGGGCCTCAATTAATAGAGGAGAAGCTCAAACTCCTTCAAGATCTGAAAGAGCTAAGAATCAGGAAAGAACATCTCCCTTAGGTTCTGGGGGGGTATTTCAATATGATAACCTCCTTATCAGAGGAAAAGGGGGGCCAAAGACGCATAGACATGGATTTTGAATATTTTAAGAAATTCATTGATAAGGCTAATCTAATTGAACTTCCAATCTGATTCACATGGAGTAATAAGTGTAGAGAGTAGAATCAAGTCGCGTCAATACTTGACATATTTTTAATTTCATACGATTTGTTGATGAGAGCGATAGATGCGAAAGTAAATCTCCTTCCCTGTGAATGATAAAATCACTGGTCGTGATATTAATGAACACTATGTTAGGAACCCCTAAAAATAGACCATTTGTATTTGAGGCATTCTGGTTAGATGATCCTTCCTTCATGGAAAATATCGAATAATGGTGGGGAGAACTGACCCAAATTAGCGGGGTTCCAAGATGTACATATTATAGGAAAGTTTAAAATACATAAAATTGAAATTAAAGCAGTGGAACAAGATAGAATTTGGTAATATCTTCGAAGAAAAATAGGTGTTAGAATATAAGATGGAGACATTATAACAGACATTGATCACAAAATGATATAGGAAGGAGAGAAGAAGAGAGGTCATAGAGTTTTTAAAGCAGTGGGAGGATAGATGTAGATAGGAGGAAATACTATGGAGACAAAAATCTCGAGCTTAATGGCGTAGAGAGGGTGAGAAGAACACTAAGTTATTTCACCATTCAAAAATTTAACATAGGACTTTCAATCGAACACTCAGGATTAAGGATGAAAAGGGGTGCACATATGAAGCACATTAGGATATTGAACAAATCTCGGTTCAACATTTCCAAAAGATCACAAAGGCACCCCAAGTGGATAGGAGGTATTATATTCAAAGGATAGTTAGGCACATCCCTAAGTTGATCACAGAAGAATAAAATAAGAATTTAAATAAGTCTGTCTCCATGGAAGAGGTGGCCCAGGCCATAAATGAGATGCCCAATGGTAAATCCCCTACACCATATGGATTTACTATTAACTTCTTCAAAACATGTTGGTAAATAGTTAAAACTGATATATATGAGGTGATCGGGAATTCTCAATACTTAGCAACTATACTAAAAGCTTTAAATTCGACCTTTATCACCCTTATTCTGAAGGAAGAGAAGGATAGTGCCTAGAGAAAATCAGGCCAATAGCCCTATGTAATGTGTTATACAAGATCATATGAAAAGCGGCAGCAAACAAGATGAGAATGATTCTTCCATGTTTAATCTCAAAAGAACAATCGTGGTTTTCCAAGGGAAGACATTTCTTAGATAATTTTATTCTTGTGCATGAGATAGCTCATTCATTGAAGACCTAGAAAAAGGCAGGTATGATTATTCAGTTAGATTTTTCGAAGGCTTACGATAAGATAGGTTGGGACTATATGGAATCGGTATTAAGGGATTTTGGCTTCGATAATCAATTGGTCAATTGGATTATGTATCTGGTGACATCCCCCAGCTTTTCAATCATGTTAATGGAGCCCTGGTGAAACCTTTCTTCTCGTCCCAGATAAGGGTACCCTATGTCTCCCTTCATGTTTATCATAATGATGGAAGGATTTGGGAGGGAAATATTTGTTGCAAACAAAGAAGGTGATATAAAGGGAATTAAACTACATGAAGAATGTTAGGTTACAACGCCTCAACAGTTTGTCGATGATTCCATGTTGCACGGTATTCCTAGGGTAAGGGAGACTCGTTCTTTTAAGCTCATCCTAGACACCTTTACACCTTAGGTATGGAGATAAACTAGTCCATGTCTATGATTTTTTTCTTTAACAATCATATTTATATCTAGAGAAATTTAAATAGTATCTTAGGTTTCCAAAGAAAATCCCTCCCATCAAAGTACCTTGAGTTCCATCTAATGCTGCAAGCCTGTAAGAAATCCAATTGGGATAATATTATCTCAAACCTTGAGGATAAGGTTAAACGATGGACTATTAGAGCTCTGAATCTCGCTAGTCATATGTTACTGACAAAGTTGGTACTACAAGATGTTCCATGTTACATGCTATCTATCCTCCTTTCACCTAAGGTAGTTCTGCAAAACATCAAGGATATCTAGAGAAACTTCCTATGGGGAGGGGCAAAGGAAAAATGGAAATGGGTGCTAGTGGCCTAGAATACATTTTGCAAACAAAAAGATGTAGGAGATCTTAGTCTTCATGATCCAGAGATAAACAACAAAGAAAATGGATAAAAATTATGGTGGAGATGGTTAAAGGGGGGTCCAACACCATGGGAAAGGTTGTGGAAATAAAATATCCACCTAATTGCCACACAAAAGATCTAGTTTGGTTATCAGATTCCATTCAGGGATTGGAAATTTGGAATTTATCATGGAATGACAAAGGTATCGTCCAACAACACTGCTTCTGGGAAATTAGAAATGGAAGGGAGGCCCTATTCTAGGAGGATGTGTGGTAGAAAAAATCAAAGTTAAGTAGGGAGGAATGGTGTCCCTTCCAACGTAGCACAAAAAATCAGGGGCATAGAGAAGTCCACCAATTCTGGGATCAGGGACTAGAAAATAATAAATAGAGGTGATGGAATTTTAACATCTTTCAGCAAATAATCGAGAATGACTTAGCTATTCAACATCTAACAGAGGAAGTGAGCAAGTGAATAATTTTGTTCAATGATGACCAGGACCAACTAAAATGGGGGAAAAAAGGATGGGAGTTCAATCTTAAGTAATCTAAAGCTTATCTCAGTGAGGAACACACTGGTACAAATGATCCATCATGGAAAAAATTATGGATGGCACCACATTGGCCAAAAGTTAAAATTTCCATGTGGTTGATCTTACACCGGAAGGTTTTAACCTGGAACAATATCTTAAAGAGAGGATTTATAGGTCCCTCTTGGTGTTGCCTCAACGAAAATGCAGAAGAAACTCTTAATCGTCTATTGAAGACCTGTAGCGATATGGAGGCACTATAGGACTGGATGAATTTCATATTTCAACAAACAGACCAGATCTGAGAGAGTATACAGGAAATAGTAAAGAAATGGTAGTTGCTATAAAAAAAATGAGATTATGAACCTTACTTGGAATTTGATTCTGGGTTTCATCATCTCATAAGTTTGGAAGGAACGTAATCAACAAACATTTTGTGATAAGGATCTCCCTATAAACAACCTGGTGGAAGAAATAAGGTGTCAGCAAAAGGAAAAAGTAATTAGCAAAGGAACTCAACTTTTAAAGGAACAACCATCCCCCCAAGAAACACAAATTCTGAAGTATTTCGATCTGGAATACCTGAGTGGGTAGGGTCATTGGTAAAGAGAATTCCATATCCAGTTGGGATCTGTGGTTTGGGTCGCTCCCCATGAAGGCTTCCTGAAGCTTAAATTTGACAAGGGGTTAAAAGGGAACCAAGGCAAGACAGGGGCTTGACAAGTCTTTTGAGACTGGACAGGAAAAATATGCAGAGTATATTTTATAACCCTAGGCCATGATTCAAACAATGCAGCAAAATTACAGGCCCTGGAGCATGGGTTGGAAATAATGATTCGGGAAATAATGATGAATGTATTGTCAAAGGCGACTCTAATTTAACCATCCAAGCAACACGCGGGTTACAATGTGGTGCAAATTTAATCAAAGTAACACGGAACTGGCACCTGGCCCAGTTAATCCAACACATTTAGAAACATCCGGAGGTGTTGAAAACCGTGGAGTTCACCTTAGTTTGACGGTCACCGAATGCGTTGGTGGTAAAAGGTGGAAAATTGAGAGGTAGAAAGAATTCATTCTCTAATCGATGTGGCATGGGAGGAGTTACGATAGGGTCAGATAAAGGAGG
Organism: Pinus taeda; assembly: GCA_000404065.3. Lineage (NCBI taxonomy): Eukaryota > Viridiplantae > Streptophyta > Pinopsida > Pinales > Pinaceae > Pinus > Pinus taeda. Next base: position 59,319 of record APFE030927070.1, on the reverse strand, counting down.
AATGTTGTAGATTGGGGAAGCGAGATCAGTCCACGTCATTAAGGTGGGTATATAGAAAGGAGGTGCTCCTGAATTAGGACCATGACCCAACTGGTTATGTGAATGAATAAACCCTCATTATGAAAAGACAAGTAGAGATTAATTGGGATACGAGAGGGGGTACATGTTTGCAATACAAGGATAGAATGGTGATTGATGATGGGAAGGAGGGTATTTCCTCTGTAATAGATCTTCATTCAAATTGGCTCATTATTACGATATTGTGGCGAGAGGAGTTGGTACGTACGACATCAAGAGAGGTATAGTATAGGATAAGGTTTGTGACATTTATAAATCTAGATAGACCAATAACTCAGATATAATCACTATAATAAGATCGATTAAATATTAAATATATCAATGTGATATATATTTGGAAAAAAAATATATTTTATAATAATAATAACAAAAACCTTAAAATATACATATATGAATAAACCATACATCTTTTTATAATTTCTTAAATAAAACTTTTTAAATAATATTCTAATTTTATCATTTATCATTCATTATTTCAACACTAACATTTTCAAAACCATGCATTTTTTTTTAATTTCTCAAATATTATTTTTTTAAGTAAATAAACTTTAATATGACAGCAAAAACCATGTAATTTTTCACAATTTTGAAATTAATTTTTTGAACTTTAATAAGTGAACAACGGAACCTCCTTTCCATACGATGTTAATCATTTTTTCAAAGTGTCAATAGCAAGCCATTTAGATTCAAATGGAAGACCAAACCTCCTTTCCCATGTTAGCTTTTTCAGAAAAGCATTTGAAATTGGCACCGCAAATTTAAAGAATCTTGATGATCAAGAAATCTTAAAACATGACCGTTGCGTAAAGATAAGATCCAAGGGAAGAGATGGCATGGCGCTATGTATATATTACTACCCAATGTAATTAACGTTTATTATGTGTCCTCTGCTTTGATCTATTACTATCCAGTGCAATTAACGTTTATTCTGCTTCCTCTGTTTTTCTTTGATCTCCTCTGTTTGGTGTGTTATGATTGAATATGTGGAGTGCTCCCTTTTTTCTTTCTATGTGTATGTATGTTCTTGGTGGGATGTGCCAGTTATTTTGTATGTTTGTGATGCATTTGTTGTTAATTTTTTGTATGTTTGTGCTGCCTGTGTTGTTGTTAATTTTTTGTATGTTTGTGCTGCTTGTGTTGTTGATATTGTTGTTTTATATGTGGTCTGTGAAATTAACCACTTGAGGGGCGAACATTTCTGAAACAGAGGTATTTGAGTGAAACAAATTGGCCAAACACAATCTCCATTTAAAATGGATGGATGAGGTGAGGGAGATATATGGTTTAGTTTTTTTTTTATATTAACAACAATTGGAATCTCTAAGTTCTCTGGTTTTAGCTTCAATAATTCATTTGTTATTTCTAAATGTTTCTGCATTTGATAATTCTTTGTTGGTTTGTTTTTAATTTTTTGCTTTCAGCTTCAAGGACAGAGCACTGGATGCAAAGCTTTGAGCAAAAACTGCTACAGAGCCATATTTGCAAGGTACTACCGCTGGGTTTGTGTATATTTGTGTTGTTTGTCATTTTATTTGTTCGTGAACTGCATTTTCCATCTGTTTCAATGGTTCATTAATTATTTTCAGAATTTATGAGCTATGGTGTTTTGTTTGTTCATTTATTGCTTTCAGTGAGTTTTTGAGTATATAGCGTGGAGAGGTCCATGTGCAAAGGACCGAGTGACACTGATGCTCTGAAGAATAAGGTCCATGTGCACAGGATGAGGGAGCAGCACTGCCCTGGAGAAATATCTAAGGTACCTTTCCGATACTTGATTTCACTGCAATTATCAATTCCCTGTGAGATTTAGAATTATTGTTGAAATAAGAAGCAGGTCTTTTGCAGGTCTTTTAAATTTGTAGTTAAGTGAACCTTAGTTGTAAAAATTTTGTTTAATTTGAAAAAAGCAACATTGCGTTTAAATTTCTATTTAAATTAATGCAGAGGAATTGGGATAAAGATTTGGTATAAGGATGTGAATTGCTTTGGAAATCAATTAATAATTTTATTCTGTGGTTTCTTTATGAATCATTAGACTCCAAATGTTTATTCTGCGGTTTCTTTATGAATCATTAGACTCCAAAGAAATTTGCGGTTTCTCTAGACAAATAAGAAGTTATAAAGGGTGGTACTGGTTGGTTATAAAGGGTGGTACTGGTTGGTTTTGATGTCTTGAAATTCAAGAACGCATCTGCACTAGTCCGATTGATGATGCCCTGGTATTTAAATTTAGCCAAAAAATACCTAGGTATCCATGTTCCCGATGACAGAGCCCAGGAAAATTGGCATTCACTTAGTCTAGCCACTCATGAGATCTTTAAGTTATGTGAGTTCGTTTAGGCTGTCGTAGTGAATTATTGAATCTGATGATGATCTTGCAAGTCCCCCAACGTCCAGAGGTTATTTCTTTGATAAATCACTGACTCCGTTTCTCTGCGTGATTCTTGAGTAAATTATTGTTTAGCATGTCTGAATCATTAGACTCCAAAGAGATTTGCCCAAGGTCATCTACATACAAAAGAAGCCTTATAATAAACTTGCCCAAATAGATACATCACCCCCTTCCGAATTTAACCACTCCTCAAGCTTGTCAATATATAAACCAAAAAGGGTAGGAGACAGTGGGCAACCTTGCCTGACCCTGATATTGTTTCTGAAAATTTCAGAAATTCCTGCTAAAGTTCTAATTTTGACTTTCACCTCTTCATACAGCCTATGCACAGCTGCTCTCAAATGTTTAGGAACCCCAAGTTCCTCCATTCTGTGCCAAATCTTATCCCTAGGAACCGAGTCAAACGCTTTTCTGAAATCAACAAAGCAACAAAAGACTTCTTCCTTTTTCTCCCAAACTTTTTCAATGATGTGCCTTAAAGTTATACAATGATCAACTGTGGAATGTTTAGGTCTAAAACCTGCTTTCCCTTTAGCACGCTTATCTCTTTCTTCTGCCCACTTGTTAATTTTGTTTTCGAGCATGCTTCCAAATAGCTTTGCAAACAAAGGGTTTATCATGATGGTCCTATAATTGGAGGGATTATTGATGTCACCACTCTTGAAAAGTGGTATTGCCATACTAGTTTTCCAATCTATGGGGAGCCCCTATTGTATGATGTTGTTGAAAATTTTTGTAATGTGAGGTGCAAGAATCTTTGAGCCCCACTTTAGCTAATTTTCTTGGAGTTCATCTAAGTCTTTTGCTTTTCCAACACCCAACTTCTTGATACCCATCTCTACCTCTTGCGCCGTGAAGAGTTCAGTATTAGCGTTGACCAAGGGGGGAGGGTCACCCTTGGGATCCTTCCAATAAAGTTGTCTTGCATAGTCAAACCATTTAGAAGTTGTAATACTATTTCCAAATTGTATCTTTTTTGGTTGGAGCTCCTTCCAAAATAATTTGGGATTATTTTTCCCAAGGAAGATTAGTTCTTCCCTTCTTGAAACCATGAAATCAGTCTTTTTCTCGCTTAATAACTGCTTGTAATATTTGAGCTTTATGTTATCCTTGTTTGACTCTTTCCGCATTCTCCTTGTTTTTTTGCATTCCTCGTCAAACCAAACATTAACCAGAAAATAATTTGTTTCAGACTTCTTAATTTTTGCTCTTTTGCACTTTGTAAGTGCGCGTTGAATTAAATATGTTAATTCATGACTATGAAGGATGTGAATTGTGATTTTCTCCTTCTTGAAGAGCCTCTCTAGCATCATTTTAAAGGTATTACAATTTTCTGGGGTCAAAAGAATTATGCCTTGTGGGAGGTTTTTTGGACATGCTGAATTTTTTACTCTAATTGTTTCTTTCCAGTCCAAGAGAAACATAAATAGATTGACTTGTGATCTAATTTTAAGTCCCATAGTTGATCTCTAATCATAACTTCCTCCATTTTCTCACACAAACCATGCGAGAAAATCACATAATCTACTACACTTGCTCCATTGTAAGTATTGCAAGTGAAATTAACAGACTTTTCTCATCTAATCAAGCCATTACAAATGACTAAATCAAAGGCCCCACATAGAGTAAGCAATTGTTCACCAAAGAGATTGCAGTACTTGTCCTCTAAAATTATTTCCCACTGATGATTACTCTCTTCTGTAAGCCAAATAGGATCACAATCATCTTTACAATAAATAATGCTAGCTTGCTCACTTGCAATCCCAGCATTGAAATCACTCACCTAGCTGAAAATAAGTTGCAATATCCGCTTTTAAGGATGCAAATGGATCTTTGTGGTCGAGCCCTCTACCTTTGTATATTTTTGAAACTTGCAACGCAAAATAGCATGTTGCAATTCTGATATTAAACCAAATGAACTGCTTATTTGATTCTTCTTTTTCTAACTGAATGAGACGACCTTCTTTATCCCTTACTAAAACCATGATACCTGATGAAAGGAAAACTACACTAAGGTAGTTTAGCTTCATCTTTACAATCTTCGAACATGGACATGTGGGTTATGGGCCCACGTTTACACCAGAAGCCTCTACATTGGCGGACTTCACAAAGAACCCAACCAATCAACCAACAACAGAATACACGTAACCCAACCAATTGAACTTCGGTCCCACTTCAAACGCATAAGACCGGACCCCAAGTAAAACAAACTTGCATCCATAAACTTCTCAGGTCCACTCAAGCCATTAACTTGCACACACTTCTCCACGCGATCACCGTTCGATCGATCCCACGACAAACAGTCAAGATCGCCAGATCTCAATGAAGATTTAACCTCGTTTCATAAAACTTTGTCAAGTCTGATTTGGGAATTAACAACCGCACTTGTTTGCACCCGATATCTATCCGATCACCCTTTCAATGGATGCTCTAATCTCCTCCGAACTTCAACTAGATTTCGGTATGGTTCATAACATCATTGGGTCCGTCTTTGGGAATACCACTTATGGTTTTGAGGCCGCCCAATAATTTTCTTACCACCTTCGCTACTTAATTCCCCCGCATCTAAGCTTCGTGATAACCATCGATCTAACGGAGTCGTTGATCTGACAATCTAGATCTTCTTCTAGTTTTCTTCCACCATTCCTCTTCCATCGCTATTATCCGTCAATCTAGACGATCTGACGGTTCAATTGAAATTCCCTCCTTTGCTTTGTTCTCATTCTCTCATGATGGAACTCGCATTACACACACAGTTAACCTGCCATACAATAACTCACTCTGATATCGAATTATCACTAGGTCACCATCGATCCTTATAGTGATCGATGGTCGATCAAAAAACCCGAACACGAATTTTAGCTCTTTCATGCATATACATCTAAATTATGGTTCACAATACACAGACACACGAAAGCACAAATAATACATATATTTAATTATGTACAGAACTCAAATAAAGTCTAAGGCATCTTAGCCTTAGTAACAATTTCAATCACAGCTACATTGTATCCTCACTCTACCCTATATGCTCTATCTATCTCACAATACAGACTCTTTATATAGAAAATTACAAAGTTGTGGATCATCTTAGATCCATGATTTACTCTCACAAATCACTCAAACAACCTCTAAATCTCTCTAATCACATACATGGCAGATAATTATATTTAATTAAACCTTATCATCACATTCCATCAATTAAAATCTGTTTTAACAGCATTTGCCCCATTTACAATGGTTGTCCATGTTCTCCCCATTCTCAGCTTTGACTTTGACTTTTTATTCAGGGTGCTTGGATGCTCCTGCATTAGACTCCCGAGGTACAAAAATTTATGACCTCTTGGTCATATGCTTCTCCTTCATCCCTTAGAAATTCTACCCACATTCTCTGTGGAATTACCTTTATGATCTTTCTGTGAGTTGCAACGAAACCTCTGTAGTAACAATCTTCCCTGTTACACAACACTTCACCAAGCTTCCTCCTCTGAGCTTAGTCTTTGGGCACCTCTTTGGTTCTCCCCTCTTCTTTCACTTAGAAATTCTTATCAGCTTTCTTCTCACCTGCTGAATAAAGACCACAAACTCACCAGTCTTGAACATGTCTATAACTCCTTCTTTTGCTTGCAGAATCTTCTTCTCCTTCGCAAGAACATTTCCCCTACTTTGATACCAAAATGATGAAAGGAAAACTACACTACGGTAGTTTAGCTTCATCTTTACAATATTCAAACGTGGACCTGTGGATTATGGGCCCATGTTTACACCAAAAGCCTTTACATTAGCGGACTTCACAAGAACCCAACCAATCAACCAATGGCAGAATACATATAACCCGATCAATCGAACTTCGGTCCCAATTCGAACGCACAAGACCAGACCCCAAGTAAAACAAACCTGCATCCATAAACTTCTTAGATCTACTCAGGCCATTAACTTGGATGCACTTCTCCACGTGATCACCGTCCGATCGATCCAACGACAAATGGTCAAGATCGCCAAATCTCAAAGAAGATTTAACCCCATTTCATAAAACCTTATCGGGTCCGATTTGAGAATTAACAACCACGCTTGTTCGCACCCGATATCCGTCTAATCACCCTTCCAATAAATGCTCTAATCTCCTTCGGAATTCAACTAGATTTCGATATGGTTCATAACGTCATCAGGTCCGTCTTTGGGAATACCACTTATGATTTTGAGGTCGCTCGATAATCCGCTTACCACCTTCGCTACTTAACGCCCCCGCATCTAAGCTTCATGATAACCATCGATCTAACAGATTTGTTGATCTGACGATCCAGATCTTCTTCTAGTTTTCTTCTGCCATTCCTCTTCCCTCGCTATTATCCATCGATCTGGATAATCTGGTGGTTCAATTGAAATTCCCTCCTTTGCTCTATTCTTTTTCACTCATGATGGAACTCGCATTACACACACAGTTAACCTGCCATACAACAACTCACTCTAATATCGAATTATCATTGGATCGCCATCAATTCTTATAGTGATCGATGGTCGATCAACAAACCCGAACACAAATTTTATCTCTATCACGCATATCCATCTAAATTATGGTTAAAAATACACAGACACACGAAAGCACAGATAATACATATATTTTATTATGTATAGAACTCAAATACAGTCTAAGGCATCTCAACCTTAGTAACAATTTCACTCTTGGCTACATTGTATCCTCACTCTACCCTCTATGTTCTATCTATCTCACACTACAGACTCTTTATATAGAAAATTACAAAGTCGTGGATCATCTCAGATCCACGATTTCCTCTCACAAATCACTCAAACAACCTCTAAATCTCTCTAATCAAATACATGGAAGATAATTACATTTAATTAAACCTTATCACATTCCATCAATTAAGCTCTGTTTTAACAGAATTTGCCCCATTTACAATGGTTGTCCACGTTCTTTGTTCTCAACTTTGACTTTGACTTTTGATTTAGGGTGCTCGGATACTCCTGCATCAATACCCCCATGCCCTTTTCCATTCCCTATTGCCTTGTTCCACACTGTCATCTTCCAGTATCCTTCAAACAGAGGTGTCTTGCACCCTTCATGATCTTGTGTTTCTATGAGGCAAATTATGTCCCTATCTTCCGCAATAGGCCCTAACCTAGGTCCTCGTCTCCATGGGTAACCTCTGCAGTTCCAACAAACTAATCTTAAGGAAACCTAGGTATGACTTGATTTCTATCCCTAACCTAGGTCCTCATCTCCATGGGTAACCTCTGCAGTTCCAACAAACTAAACTTAAGGAAACCTAGGTATGACTTGATTTCTATTTATTTTGACATGCAAGACTCACATGTATAAACACAATATAAATTTAAAATATAAAGAGGTTTATGAACACTAAAAAATAGGTATGGTAAATAAATAAAAATATAAATAAAATGGAGGTATGGTAAATAAATATAAATATAAATAAACTAGATGTATGGTAAAGAAATAAAACATTTTTTTATTCCGTAATTCACTTTATATTTACGAACACTCAAAAATGAGGTTTTATTTAGGTGAAGCCTATGGGCCAAATACCCCAGGCCAAATTATTATTAATACCATGCCAAAAAACATTATTCACCCTAATATTAATATTAATAAAAATAAAGATGGCACATGGTATTCATTCATGGAACGTAGCCTATTTAAAGGGGGGAATTAAACCAGCATAGATCCATTTTTACTCTGGATCTACTAAGCGTCGAGAGGGATCAAATATCTTGATATGCAAACTATCTTAGAGTGAAAAAAGATTTGATCCCTCTCGGCACTTGGTAGATCCAGAGTAAAGATGGATCGATGTTGGTTTATTAGATAATTAAGACATTATATTTTGTAAGGATCGTGATTCAATGAGACTTAGAGATGTCACAATCACACATTGTTGCCTATATTAGAAGAGATTCTACACATAAAACATGTTTTTTCTCATGTTTCTTGTTGTCACATCTACAGGGAACATAACACGACTGCAAAAAAATAATTGAAGGAAGGTGTTGCTAAGGATATGGGAATTTGGAAAATGACTGAACAACTAAGTGAAGACACACATGAGTATTTTCGCAGGTTGTTCATTGATGGTTTACTACAGGCTCAATAACTAGGAGACATGTTATTTATTTATGCTTTTTTCTTTTTGCTCATGATCGTGGATAGTTTCAATGCTTATGTATATAAAACTAAATATGAACATTTATATGTCTATTTATGTATGCAATTCAAAGATTTAGTATGTCTGGTCCTAAGCATCTTGATCATTCCAATTATATTTAGCTCTAAGTCTCCAATTTGAAGTTTGAAAGGGTGATGTTCTTGAAGATATAGCACTAGCCCTCCCCCACATTCACCAATAGCAGTGATTTCCCTATCGAAATTAGCCCCAAGAGGAAGTATTGATTGCTTTGGATATTATAATCCAAGGAGCATGTGTAGCTTTTGAAGAGGGTAGAAGGAAGAGAATGGCAAGGACCTAAGCAGCCACTCTATAAAAGAATGATAACTTATCTTGGAAAATAGATTTGTTTATGGAAATCCACACTCCCTAACAGATAAGTAGGGGAATGTTCTTGCACTATTTTACACTTGTCTTCTCCCACCAGGGTTTCCATGCTTTAGGAAAATACTCCCCTTGCCAGACTATTCCAAAGCCAATATTATTTCTGAAATCTGCCCATACCCCCAATGTGAAGGGGCATGTCAAAAAAAATGTGGGCCACAAATTATTCAACATTTTTACATAGAGTGCATGAGCTAGACCCTTCCTACCATGTGAAATTATTACAACCAACTGGTAATTATTCTCCTATCTTTTAAATGATTATTTGTCCCAACAAAATAATTTACTACACATAATGAATACAAACAGTATGCAATATTCACCAAATAATAAGTCACAAGAACTGAGAAAAACAAACACATAAAAATCAACACCAAGATTTTCGGACAAATGTCCCTAGAAAAACCAGAATGTGGGGAAAACAAGTTCTGCAGATGAGGGTTTTATTGTTATTCAACAAATCTGTAATTTCATAATTATATAAACTACTTGCTGTAAAATGACAAAGCTCCAACAAATAATTTTATTCACTTCTATTCATCAAATCGAACTTATGCAAATAAAATCGACCTCTAGCTAGTAATTCACACTTCCTTCTTGAATTCACACTAGCCAACTAAAAATGTGTACTGCCCTTTCTGGAAACTTGCACTACCTCGAGAAATTCATTTTGGCAAGTTATTCTACCTCTAACAACTCACACAGGCTGCTCACACTACCTCCAGAAAATCGTTTGAGAAATTGGCAACACAAATTGGTCCTCCAACAACTCACACTGGAAACTTCGGCTTCCCTTTACATAAATAATTTGACCTTCTTCAATCTCTCAGAAACCGGAAATCACTATGAAGAAATCTCTCCATCAAATACCTCCTCAATTACTGTTGCAACCCTTGCTGATGTCAACCTCATGCTATCAATGTGCCCTTGCTCATTCACTATGATCTCCAATATGCACATTGACTTACTCATATAATCTCTCATTGAGAAATCAACGACCAAGATCTAATTCTAATCGATGACTAAGATAATCTTGACTCCATCAAACACCTTTTCTAGAATTCACTAGAGAGAAATTGACTTGTCTCAATTAATACTGATTAATTAACCTATTTTCTTAAGTTAGACTTAGGAAAATAATTAAAAACTAGTTGATAATCTAATTAAGACAATTTCCGTTAGAAAAATAAAATGGGCTTGGAGATAATTAATTTTCTTATGTTTTTAGCCTCATTGATACCTCCTAAGACTAGAACACTTGCCCGAGCTACAAAATCTAACAATTTGGTTTCGATGGTCGTAAGGCCACCCTAGCTAATCGTGATCATTGAAAGGAAACCAAGTTGATCCATTTGAGAGTTGATTTGGCTATTCAAGGAAGGGGTTGAAATAACTGTGTAGTAGTGATCAATTTACAATTGGGAAGAGGATGAATTACTCAACTTAGGGAAGCCAAATTGATATATGTCCTAGGGCAAGTGTGTGATGCTTCAGGAGACCGAAATAATTAAATTCATGGAGGCAAAGCATCATACTCACCAAGGCCAAATTATTGTTGAATTGTTAAGGTTATTGATGGCTAAATCAGCTGAGCAAATTGGAGGATGAGTTACTGATTGTGCAGAAGGCTGTGAACGTGTTATTTGGAGGGTCGAATTAGCGATATTATTGGAGGATAAATTGAACTTCTTCAAAGGGGTGAATTGCATCTCCTTGGAGGTAGAATTTTACTTCTTCAAGGGGATGAATTGACCATTAGCAGAGGAGATGAGCTATCTGAGTTTCTAAGGCTGAATTTTCATCTTCAAGGAGGGCCAAATTGATCTCTATTGGAGGGTTGAATTTACATTGATAAGGAGGGCCAAATTTCTTGTTACAAGAAGGTTGAAGTTCTCTATTGAAGGGATGAATTATCAAGGTGTTTAGGGGAAAACATTTTCAGAAGTTTATCCACCAGGTTTTGTCTCAAGAATTTATGTAAAATTTCCTCCAGAAACCCATTAATAAAAGAATCTAGGGTTTTACAGAATTCTCTCTCGTAATTTTGGGTTTTTCAATTTAATTGAAGTGCTGGAAAAATATACTGTACAAATTATTTGTTTTCCTTGAAAAATAAATATGGTGTATTTCGTTGAAAATAATTTCCGAGTAAGTTAGCCATATAAATTTCAAATGGATATTACAGAATAGATATTCTATTCTTTATATGAAAAAAATGGATGAACATGTTTTTTAAAAACACTCATATTCTTTGTTTCACCGAATATGATGGAGATCTATGCAAATATCCACTTACAAAACAAGGTTCAAAACAAGGAGGTGGAATGAGAATAAAAACAAAAAAAACATTTGGTAAATCATTTTTTCCAACGGACAATTTGGAAAATACATCCGTCATAACATCGAATCCTTAACGCTGCCAAATATTTGCTGATGCGGAGGCTCAAAGGAGGAGCAGAATGGAGCTACCGACAGCCTATCCAAAGAGGCTCCGATCGGGGAGTCGGGCATCTGGATGATCAAAGAACAAGAAGGAGATTCTTTCTTCCAATATTATCACAGACCATTTATGAACCTGAATATTTTACTTAACATGGTTATGTTTCATGCATCTCTTTATTTTTGAACAGGCATAAGCCTTTCTTGTATATATATACTGTCTCGGTATATGTTTCATACAGTTACTTTTGTATCTCAGTTATGGTTTCATTGTTGTCCCTTGCGTGGATCAAAGGCAACATTTTTGTTTTTTTTCATGATCTTGATCATGCACAGCATATGCAACAACATCTACAACATATAATTTCCTCTTTTCTAATGAAATTACGATTTTTCCTGATGGGAAAAAAAATGAGGTGGAATGAGAGCTAGCACACCTCCAATACTTGATGGAATACTCTAGTTTGGATCCATGCACTATGTTCTACGAACCCATGGAACTTCACTCTCCACTTGGCTTAGACAATTTGTATTAATCTAGTAATAGACCATGCCCAAAGTGAAATGAGCATTAGATCAAAATCCATGACGAACACATTCACTTGCCCCATTAATGACAAGTTTTCAAAGATGGACTTGCCTATTTCAATGAGAAGTGACTCAAGAAGTAGAAAAATGATGGATGGGACAATGTTAACCTATTGATGGTTCACCATTTAGTGGGTGGAGTCCCAACCTTAATGATCATTACTTGCCTCCAGATCAAGGTCCATTGTTGCTTCTTAATTTTATGGATATATTTCTTGTGTTCAATTGGCCACCACATTTGTGTTTAGTTTGACTTATTTCCCCAACCATGTGATTTTGGACTTGTTATGCCTTTAAATTTTAGACTATGTATTTTGATAACACCCATAGTGCCTCTAGCTACTAGTTTTGATTATGATAGTAACTTACACACAACAATTTTTTTTTATATAAAATGCATGTACATAATATTGTATTTTTAAATCTCAATTGGATATAGCTGGTGGTTGGAAGAAGTATTGTTATCCTCCCCACTTGTGTTCAATTCCAACATGTGGCATGTTCAGCTAATAATGGGTATATATAGTATAATGACTTTTCATTCTTGTTGTCTAACAATCCTTGAGGATCAAAACATGTATGTTCCTCATATGAAATATAAAGATATTTCTTCAAAGAATCTTTTTTTTTACAAATATTTTAACAATGGGAAGGAGTGTAGAAACCTATATAATATAATGAAGCTAAGAGGGAAAATTATAAAAAATTTAATGAAAAATGGTAGTGGGAGTCTTCATTTCCCTTTTTAAAAGCCCGATTAAATTTTAGGATAAGCATAGATGATATTTTCTCTTCCTATTAATGTGATTAGGTCTAGATATTTAAAAAGGTGCATAATTTTAATTAGTTTAGAAGAACATATAATCTTAATTTATTTTAGTTCAAAATGGTTTATCATTTATTATAGGTGTACTACATAAGGATAATGTGAACAATTAGGAAAATGAAGTATAGTTCGAAGGAAATATGGGGTGAATAGAAATGTCTTTCACTTAAGATCATCTAAGTCACTAGGCTTCATGGGGATATTTTAATGTCCATGTTATGCATTCATTAAAAATAAATAAACACAAAACTCTATTATAATTTAGTAGGCCACTTATTCATCCTCATTTCCTTTCTATGTTATAAACCATTATCCTTCTAATTCACTCATATGGGTTATTAAAGATGATTTTAAGTAATGTTATTGATGGTTAACTGCAAGTATTATGGAACTTTAACATAATAAATACCCCCTAATCATGGCTCATTAGCTGAAAGGTTTTTATGTGACATGCTAGAGCATCGTTTCTTTTTTTCCAAGGAAAACCTCATAGGGAAACCTAAAGGATGCTTCCCTACATTCATAAATTGAATCCCTAGTAAACCCATAAACATAAACTAGCCACTGCCTCACCCAAGGCAATTTGAATAAGGCACCAGCTAGAATTAAATTAATTGAATGTCCAAAAACAATGGTGACAACAAGTTGTGCTAACTCATAGGATGTTGTCTATATCAACTAAATATCTAAAATAAAGTAATTGCCTATTGCTTGTGTTAACCATAATGAGCAAAAAAATAAATTATTTTTTTAGACATTTTATTTCATACTATCTTTTAAATGTGCAGTTTATACGAACAAGGATAGAGGTGGAGATCACCCATTATGCTAATTGAGGATGACTTATTAGATTCAATGCATACTTTGTAAACTAAGATACTTCTTTTAATTTTAGAACTAAATTATGATCACATATAAAAGATGCACTTTGTTGCTATAAGACACATTTATCTTGTTTGTCTATAAATGTTATTATTTGGTAAAAAACTCCCTTCATTTATTAATAATACTATTTAATGTATAATCAAACATTTTATAAAATAAAAGTGGATTGCATAAGCAAGCCTCCACAAGCACAAACATGGCTAGCTCAATAAAAAAATATCTCATAAAATTACATTGGTAAAAACTAAAACATTATCAAAACATTTAAAAACCCATTAAAAACATCACACACATACAAGAGAGTGTCATGACCATAGACCTCTTTAAGACAATAAGACATTCCCACATAACATGTCAATATGTGTGTGGGAATTCCCAAGGCAACTAGAAGCAAAGGCCCACAACTTACTACCCTAAGCCTACAAGATACCCATAATAGAAGGTTGTTGATTAAGAAACATAAACCCCATCACTTTGGGTTTAGAGTTGCTATTATCATCGTCTTTGAGCAACCCATATTGTACATGCATATTGTTCACTAGCCATGAACTCTATGAAATATCGATGAGAAAAATCACATAAATAAATCCACAAACTAATGAGTCAAAGAGCTTGATTTTCCATGTGGCCCCACACCAATTACCATTGCAAACCAATAGATGTAGTTGCCACTAACAAAATACCTTATGAAACAACTCATTTTCTTGAA
>APFE030927070.1:28227-39773 GCA_000404065.3 Pinus taeda | reverse complement strand
ATTTAAAACTAATTAATTTAAAATATTAATTGTTTTTTATTGTTAAATTTAAATAATAATAAAACATTAAGTAATTTTGCATTCTCATTTTAAATATAATTTAAAAGTTTTTTTTGAATTTTACTTGAGGTTAATTGAATCGGTTCTACTTAAACTTATATTTAATTATGTTGGATGTTTTTTAATTTGTTTTGGTATATATTCATTTTTATCAAAGTAGTAGTGAGCGAGATATGGCTTTAGTTTCTTTAGATTAAAACAATTGGAATTTCTAATTTCTCTAGTTTTGGTTTTAGTAATTCATGGGTTATTTCTAAATAGATTCCAATACGCCACTCTTTGCAAGCATGTGGGAGTGGCATGACACATCTAAAAGAGAACATTGGCATCAAAGATGGATGCGCTATCCCTCCCAAGTCATCTCAATGATAGCCATACCCATCTAAGCTTCGAAACAATGTGTCATCCATCAAACAAGGTCAAGGCAAACTTTGGGACATCTTGGGTCCATCTAGGTATTCAGTGAAAAGTCCAATGCCTAGTATTTCAAGCTCGATGTTTCAGCGTCTGACGAATCATTAAGAGGTTCTATATCATGTGGGAGTTTCTCAAGGTTGAATGCTCATTTCTAGGGGGACAACGTTGGGGCAACACTATCGTATTGCTTTGGTTCACCTCTCTCTCTCAATTCTAGCACTTAGGTTAGTTATCTCATTGAAAGAGATTTATAATATAACCCCATGTTAGGGGTTGGTTTTCTTTTTTAATTTGTTGTTATCTACATGTTGTCTTTTGATTGTCCACTTGACCTCATTAATCTAAACACCATCCTCTTGGTGTATTATGTAGGGTTTCCCAAAATGAACATACCTAAGACCTAACTATTAGTCACATCAACGCTGATTGTCCATGATCTTCTCATTGGATTGGAGCTATTTTGAAACATATTTAGAATAGACTTCTATCTCCTATTCCATTGTTCATCATTCTTGCTTTCTCTTAGTGTCCCTATGTCATTTCTCTCTCCTGCTTGCCATGGGATTTCTCTTCCTACTTGCACCTACCCTAACCATCTTGAGCCACCCCATTCTTTCCCCTCTCTTGCATATTCATGCCCCATGATGTGTTATTCCGCTTTCTCTTCTTCTCTTTCCTTACCCATTGAATGTTGAAGGAAAGCCTTGCCTTCTAGTCCTAACCTTTCTCTAGTGGCTTGTGGATTATACTAAGCTCATAAGGTTTCCATAATTAATATGCTTTACCAAGTTGAGTGAAGCCCCATTTTGGGACAAGACCATTGTTAAACACACGTAGGCCTCTTATACACAACATTTCTTAAGAAATTAATGGCACTACCATTCATATTTTCTTACATAAACCCTTTCTCCTTTTTACTTCTTCCCTTCCTAATCCACTTGGAGAAAACCTCCTTCTATATTCTCTCCCTTTGTTTCCTTTTGGTCGCCCCTTTCCTAGGTTAGATCACTACTAATGGGTCTCTAGAGGTTGTCCTATTGGGTAGGGCCCAACCCAAGATGACTTCTCCCGTAGTGGGACCAATCACCATGCCTCTCCTTTGCTAACTATGGAGTTCGGTCTTGGTTGCCACATCCCATAGACTACAACTATGGGTTCACTTCCTCAATCATTCATCCAATGCCTCCTTCCGCTCGACCCTTGCCTTCCCTAGTTCAACACTAGCATCATTACGATTTTCTTCTTTCCTTCACTATTTAAGCTCCAGAGTTGTCGATTCCCGTCTCTTTAATTTGATATCTCAACTACTGTTGCCGCCTTTTTCTTCTTTGGTTTAGTTTTTTAGTCCTAGCTTTTATTTCCTCAACTAGTTCATCCCTACCTTTGTTGCCTCTCCTTCCTTCTCCTCTTATCACCTTCACTTGCTTCTCAACCTTCATTGATATTTGCTATTGTTAATGCCTCTATACCTCATGGCAACAAGAGATTGGCCACCACTATCACCTCACTAGCCCAACTCCAACTATTTAGTGGTATATAGAACCACAAGGGATGATTCTCTATATATGGATTACCTAAAGGATATCAAGAAGGAGAGTTTAATGTCATGTCCCTTCCTAAATTAATTTGGAACAAGACTAATTATTGCATTTTGGGGGCCAATTTTGGAGATAGTGGGGCCCATTCAAATTTTATTAGGAGATTAGACTTAGGAGAAGTTATTTTGTTGTTGTTAAATTACACATGTGGGCCACCCAAACTAGGGAAATATGCACTCCCAAGTTCGGTTTGCATGGAGATGGTTAAGTGAGGGCCCATGATAGAGGTAAAATTGGAGGGAAAAGTGCTCCATGAAATCTATATAAGGAAGGCAATTCTCCTCATTTCATTCATCTTTTTGGCATATCAATTTCTCTTTGGTTGCTCTCGCTGCTTAGCCGTGTCACTTGTTGTCTAGCACAAATTCTTCAAGCAAAGAGCTCACCCTTTCTTAGGGGGACTTTGCGTGCCACCCTAGGAAGGTTTTTCTTCATTATTCCAGAGGAGAGATTTCGTTGTGATTTCCAGCAGTTGCATTCATCTTCTAGTGTTGCGTATTACTGGAGGACGTAGAGAAGAGGAAGCTGAGTTTGCTTATGGTGGCTTGCCGTGGAGTTTGATTGGAAGATTTTCTGGAGAGGAGGCCTAATATATTTGTTGTCATCTTTTAGAGTTTGGGAGTTGGAGGAGAGTGCTTCTTTGCAGTGTGATTTTCGTAATTCCTGGGCTAGCGCAAAGGCAACACTTGGTGCACATGTGGGAGGTAGAGTATCAGTCTTTGAGGCTGAACTTTGCCAGTGAAGTTAAGGGAATCACTTGTGGAGGATATTGCTTCATTTTCAGAGCTTGGGAGGAGGATTTCGTTGGTGTCCCTTGCAGGGCATATTCTTGAGTAGTTTGGAGGGTGTGGGGCATATTGAAGGTCGATTTTGGAAGTTCAAAATTCGGCCAAATAATTTCTGGGTTTTTCTAGGTTTTGTGAGAGGAGTCAGTGGTTACAATTTCAGAATTTTTCGGATGATATTTGGGTATGAAATCTTCATTCTTACAACAGGGCGAATTGTTAGCTAGCTCACGAATTTGCACCATTTTGTGGGTTCGACTTTGACTTGGGGATAGGCCAAACCCTTTTTTTATTTTTTTGGGGTTTTCTTGAGGAGCTTAGATATAAAATTGCAAAATTTTTTTAGCACCATAGTGGGTTTTTTAGCCATATCTTTGTAGCAGACAACGCAAAATTGTTGGGGACTGTGCAATGCAGCAACTGGTCAATTGATTGTAGCTCTAGGTTGTCATTACTTCACCTAGGCTTTTCTCTGCTTGCCTTTGAGGCAAGCCCAAGTGCATTCCTTCCATATTTTGTACTCTTGCACCAATTTATAATAAAATGGCTCGTCTGCTTCCATATTTATGGTTGTTTTGGGTGTTTATTAAATTGTTTTACAAATATTTGTGGTGTAAATTTGCTATTTTTTGCATATCATCGTTTTCTCTATTTTGGAACATTACAGTGGTATCAGAGCTATAACCTTGGCTCAATCAATGGGAAATATTAGAATCCAGCAAGATGGTGGTAACCTTGAATGAGGTGATTAGGTTGCAATAAATGATGGTTGATGTGGGGGAGAAGTTGATTCATTCCACAATTGGGAATCTGGACATGATTGCAATTGATGTGGAGTTATTGGGAGAAAACTAGAGGGCATACCTGTAATATTTCTAATTAGCTATGGCTAATTGGAATATTCGATTTTGTTTAATTTTTTCCTTCTATAGTTATTTGTAAATAAAAAGTGAGGAAGGGGGAACATAACTCACTTTAGAATAAAAAGTCACTTCCTAGGTAGCACAACGTTGTGACTTAAAGCAGAGCCAAGGGGGCCAAAGGGGGACGCAGAAATGGAGCCCACGCAAACACATGGAGGAACTGCGTAGGAGGAAAAGAACACGTGGCAAGAGGGGAATCACGCAGGAGGGGGTGAGCCTAGGGATTGTGAGAGGCAGAGGCTATAAGATAGATAGGAGCCCCCTCATTTTGGATCATTCAATTATGTGCATTTGGAGCTAGGCTATAAAATAGATAGGAGCCCCCTCATTTTGGATCATTCAGTTATGTGCATTTTGGATCATTCAGTTATGTGCATTTGGAGCTAGTTGTTTCGACTTCTGAGCACGCTGGCTGTTTAGCTAGTCTGCAGCACTGTTTAGTGCATCGAGTGTCTCCGTTCGGAGATCTCATCCTTAGCCCCGGGGGACTTCGAGTGCCTACTCAGGCAAGGTATTTCCATCGGTATTTCAGTAGTAGTTTATTATCATTTCAGCTGCAGTTTCATGAGCTTTTTGGAGGACTGCGTAACACTTGGAGAGGGACACAGTTCTTTTTGGTTGCAGTGCTAGATTGGGAGTTTTGCAGGTGGATTTATGTTGGGAGATTGAACAGGGGTCCAGCTCTTCTTTCATTGGAGGATTTTGGCAGGGTTTTAGGCAGTGTTTCAGCCAGAGTTTGGAGGGGTTTCCTTCAGTGACAGTGTAAGGCATTGAGGCACTGCGCAAAACCCCAAGGGGGTGTTTTTCGGGGGTCGACCATTCCAAGAAATCTTTTTGGGTTTTTCTGGGTTTCTTGAGTAGAGCCCGAATCGAGAGTTTCAGCTTTTTCCGAGGAGGGGAGGAGCCCCAAATTATCATTTGTTTCCTAGCAGCAGCATCAACACAACATTAGCATCCACGCAGAGAGACCATTCTTGTCATTCTAAGAGTATTTCTTCACTTGCCTTGTGCAAGTAGAGGTGCCATTTGTTCGATCACCTCTTGTACTCATTTTATTGCTCAGTATAATAAAATGGCTTAGCATTTTCTCGCTGCATTTCTTGTGTATCTGTTTATATTTCCGGTTTACATTATTATATGTTGTTCCACTGTTATTTTGTCACTTCTGGGTTATTATATCATCTGCACATATTTGGTTGGAGTTTGCTGGGGTTTGAGGAATATTCGGGGTTAGGAATATTACAGTGGTATCAGAGCATAGATCTGGCTTAGCATGTGGAGCTAGCAATCTATGACACCAGGGGAAAAACACTACATTTGTTACAGAGGTAGGAGGTACAGAGACATTGAACATAGGTTAGAGAATATCTATGGGGAGGGAGACTGTGTTCATGTGGTGGATGCAGAACAGGAGGAGCCTGTGGTAGACGCAAAACAGAGAGAGCCAGTAGTGGACACAGAACAGATGGCCGACGAGGATGGGAAGAGATTAGCGGATATGCTCCTCAAATCAGTGCAGGACCTGTCGAGGCAAATTGAGGTGATGGGGCAAAGATTCACGACAGTAGAGGCCAGACAGCGTGAGAGCCCACGAGTTTTTCATATTGGTGAGGGATCAAGTGCATCCCATCACTTGCCAGAGCAGCGTGATACTGCACAATAGGTGGCCTCACATGCCCCTACACACTCTACCATGCCCACTTTCTTAGGAGCAGACACGCGGGCCGTAGCTCAGCAGGAGGCAGAGCCAGGACATATGGGTGATTATTTTGCAGAATACCAGGCCTATGGGTAGGAGTTCAAGGAAGCCCTCTCATTCAGAGATTTTGTTCAGCTCCAGTGGGATAGCAGACCCCGCGACCATCACAAAGGGTACCGACATTACCATGATGGCGATACTCATTGAGCAGCAAGTAGATTCCACTTGCATATGTTTTATGGTTCATCAAACAGTTCGGCAAAGTCTTGGGTAGAGAAGTTGGAAATTTATTTCCAACTTAACCAGATGTCAGAGGCAAAAGCCATCAAGGTGGCAACATTGCATTTGGATGGCAAGGCCCAGGATTGGTGGTTTCATGGGATGGTTACACTGGGGCACTCCACAGTGACGACATATGCCGAGTTTACTAGGAGACTGATGGAGCGATTTGATTGGAGGGATCCAGAGCAGCATTTTGTTGAGCTGACGAGGCTCAAGCAAACAGGGAGCCCAGAGACCTACATTTCAAATTTCTTGAGGGTCTCCGTGATGGTGCCAGACCTATCCACGGCACGGAGGGTCTACATGTATGTTGAGGGGTTAGCAGAGCCACTTCGGGGTTTACTCCGATCCACTAAACCAGCCACACTCTAGGACGCTATCAGCAAGACCCAGGACTTACAGGATGTCTTACCCAGGACCCGGGACTTACAAGATGTCTTACCCAGGACCCGGACGCCTTACCCCCAAAGACAACCTTTTCAGTCTAAGGGGAAGGATGTGAGGATTCCACCTCCAAAGGGGAATCCAAGACGAGTGCAAATCAAGGACGATGTTAAGAGGGAGCTGAAGAAGAAGCAGTTGTGCTTCACATGTCAGGAGTCATGGGCACCAGGGCATAGATGTGCTGCTAGTAAAGCACATTTTATTGAGGTCTTCTCCGAGAGCAGTGGAGAAGAGGATGACGAGGATGATGTGGAGGCAGGAGATAGCAATGCCCTACAGTGACCTTTGCCACCTCCACCGCCAAAAGTAGGTGGTGCATCTTTTGCACCTACCAGAGGGGCCCTTGCAGCATTGTGATGAGTTCTGAAGTATCTGATGCTACGCGTAGGAGGGACAGTACGTGGCTAGCGGGTATCAGTTTTGGTTGACTGTGGGGCAACCCACAACTTCATCGATGCGCAGATGGTTGAGCGGATAGGTATTCAGACAGAGAGCTTCGATGGGTTTTCAATCTTGGTCCCAGGAGATCAGACCATGATGTGTGCTCGATATGTTCCAGAGCTTTCAGTGACGATGGGCACCTACACATTGACTGACCACTTTTTCATGTTCGATATCCCAGACACCAACATGATACTGGGTGTTCAGTGGCTTATTACTCTAGGGAAGGTAACGACGGATTGGAATACCCTAGAGATGGAGTGGGATGATGAGAATACCGGGAGGCATGAGAAGGTACGGGGACAACACACATATCTGCCTCAGACTGTGTGGGCTCATCAGATGGAGGCAGTCTTCCAGAAGGGAGACATAGAGTGGGCAGTGGAGTTGCGTGCATCAGAGGCAGGGACTCTAGGGCAGACGGTACATCTAGAGATCCAATCCATCCTTGATCGGTATGCTATAGTGTTTGGGGAGATTCCACCAGGACAATCGCCGGATCAGGGGTTTGAGCACACTATTGAGCTCGAGCAGGGCATCTAGGCAGTGATCACCACCCCTATAGGCACCCCAAGGGCTATTGGGACGAGATTGAGCGGCTGGAGTTGCTGGCACTTGGGCACATTCATCCGAGCACGAGTCCTTTTGCTTCTTCTGTGGTGTTTGTGAAGAAGAAGGATAGTACATTGAGGATGGGCATTGACTACAGGGCCTTGAACAAGAAGACCCTGAAGAACAGGTACCCCATACCCAGGATCGATGAGTTGATGGACGAGTTGATGGGAGCACGATTCTTCTCAAAGATTGATTTGAGATCTGGGTACCATCATATTCGCGTGAGGGAGCAGGATATTCCCAAGACCGCCTTCAGGTGTCACTATCGGCACTTTGAGTTCTTGGTGATGCCTTTTGGGCTAACCATGCCCCAACTACATTTCAGTCCTGCATGAATCACATCTTCCATAGTCATTTGAGGAATTTTGTGTTGGTATTCTTTGATGATATTCTCATTTACAGTAGGACTTGGGAGGAGCATCTCCAACACATTGACACAGTATTGCGTATCTTACAGGAGCAACAATTCTATGCCAAACTCTCCAAGTGTGAGTTTGGGTTGAAAGAGATGTTGTATCTGGGACACATCATAAGGGTGGACGGAGTGAGGGCCCACGAGGAGAAGATCAGGGCCATCAGGAATGGCCAGAGCTGAGAAACGTAACGGAACTTCGAGGATTCATTGGCATTTGCACTTACTACCAGAAGTTTGTCAATGGTTTCTCACAGCTTGCTGCACCCCTGATAGATCTGACGAAGAAGGGGGCATTCAGTTGGTCAGATACAGCACAACGAGCCTTTGACAGGCTCAAGGAGGTTATGAGCAGCTGCCCAGTGCTTATGTTGCTAGATTTTACGCAACCATTTGTCTTGGAGTGTGATGCGTCGGGAGAGGGGATCGGTGCAGTATTGGTGCAAGGAGGTCACCCTATAGCATTTGAGAGTCAGAAACTCCTTCCGCACGAGAGGTTGTATTCTATATACGACAAGGAGATGCTGGTCATCATGCATGCATTGGCTAAGTACCGGCAGTACCTGGTAGTTCACAGGTTCAGGGTGAGGACTGATCACAACAGCCTTAAGTTCTTTTTGGAGTAGAAGCAGCTACAGGAGAGGCAGCAGAAGTGGATCAGTAAGATCCAAGCATATGACTTTGACATTGAGTATGTCAAGGGTAAGAACAATGTGGTAGCAGATGCCCTTTCACGTAGACCAACCACGTTGTCTCTTATGAGTTTGGATACAGATTGGAGGGCTCGACTCTTAGTGGAGTACTCCAAGGACAAGTTTGCATGTGAGGTTTTGGATGGGTAGGTGGTAGATGGCAGGTACAGGGTGGTCGATGAGATCATCTATTACAGGGACCAGATCTTCTTGACTGAGGGATCTCAACTCAAGAAGAAGGTACTCCAGGCATCACACGATCCACCTTTGGCAGGACATCAGGGGTTTACCAAAACCTACAGGGCCATTAGAGAGAGGTTCTCATGGAAGGGCCTCAAGGAGGACGTGCTCCAGCACATCCGGGAGTGCGATGTTTGCTAAAGGAACAAGGGAGAGATGAGCCATCCCGCAGGTTTATTACAACCTCTTCCCACTCCGGGGGGAAAATGGGAGAGCATTTCGATGTACTTCATCACAGGGCTGCCCACGGTACACGACAAGGATTGTATCTTTGTCGTTGTTGATCGACTGATGAAATACGCACATTTCTTTGCCATATCCACACACTATACAACAGCACAGGTGGTCAAGCTATTCTTCAGGGAGATCTTCCGACTACATGGTCTTCCTAAGACCATCGTCAGTGACAGGGACAGTCGTTTCATTGGCGAGTTTTGGCAAGAGCTTTTTCGATTGGTGGGGACGGAGTTGACACCTAGTACCACCTATCACCCACAGACGGATGGGCAGATGGAGATAGTTAACAAGTGGCTGGAGGGCTACTTGCGTAACTATGTCAGTGGGCAGCAGTGAGCATGGCTGAAGTGGCTGCATCTGGGGGAGTACTGCTACAATACTTTCACATCACATGTCCATTGGTATGTCACCATTCTATGCCTTATATGGGTATCATCCTTTATCTTTTGTCGACATAATGTTTGGTGATAGCAAGGCTCCTAGAGCCAAGATTTGGATCCAAGAGAGTCAGGATATCCTCTGAGCTCTCAAGGATAACATGGCTACAACATAGAACCAACAAAAGTTGTATGCCAACAGGGGTCGGGTGGAAAGGCAGTTCGAGGTAGGGGACATCGTCTACCTACGATTACAGCCATACCAACAGTCATCTCTGAAGCAGAAGGGGGCTGAGAAGCTCAAGCCCTGCTTTTATGGCCAACCAGGGTGATATGCAGGATTGGACAGGTTGCATATGAGTTGGAGCTGCCCCAAGGCAACAAGATTCATAACATTTTTCATGTATCATGCTTGAAGAAGGCATTGGGGCAGCAGGTGACCGTGACAGATGAGTTACCACCCTTGGATGATGAGGGGCATTTGGTATTGCAGCCGGAGGCTATCATTGATACTAGGGAGAGACAGCTGCGAAGCAGGACAGTCCAGGAATTCTTGGTGAGGTGGAAGAATTTGCCAGATGAGGATGCCACTTGGGAGAGTGAGAAGATCTTACAACATCCATCATTTCAGTTGCTTGAGGTCAAGCAACATTTTGCCGGGGGAGACTGTAATATTCCTAATCAGCTATGTCTAATTGGAATATTCGATTTTGTTCAATTTTTGCCTTCTATAGTTATTTGTAAAAAAAATGTGAGGAAGGGGGAACATAACTAACTTTAGAATAAAAAGTCACTTCCTAGGTAGCACAGCGTTGTGACTGAAAGGGGAGCCAAGGGGACCAAAGGGGGATCCAGAAATGGAGCCCACGCAGACACATGGAGGAACTGCGCAGGAGGAAAAGAACAAGTGGCAAGAGGGGAATCACGCAGGAGGAGGTGAGCCTAGGGATTGTGAGAGGCAGAGGCTATAAAATAGATAGGAGCCCCCTCTTTTTGGATCATTCAGTTATGTGCATCTGGAGCTAGTCCTTTCGACTTCTGAGCACGTTGGTTGTTTAGCTATTCTGCAACACTGTTTAGTGCATCGAGTGTCTCCTTTTGGAGATCTCACCCTTAGCCCCGGGGGACTTCGAGTGCCTGCTCGGGCAAGTTATTTCCATCGGTATTTCAGTAGTAGTTTATTATCATTTCAGCTGCAGTTTCATCAGCGTTTTGGAGGACTACGCAACACTTGGAGAGGGACGCAGTTCTTTTTGGTTCCAGTGCTAGATTGGGAGTTTCGCAGGTGGATTTATGCTGGGAGATTGAGCAGGGGTCTAGCTCTTGTTTCATTGGAGGATTTTGCCAGGGTTTCAGGCAGTGTTTTAGACAGAGTTTGGAGGGGTTTTCTTCAGTGACAGCATAGGGCATTGAGGAGCTGCGTAGAACCCCAAGGGGGTGTTTTTCGGGGGTCGACCATTCCAGGAAAGCTTTTTGGGTTTTTCTGGGTTTCTTGAGTAGAGTGTTATGAAACCAACTCAAGAAAAGACAAGCTCAAGAAAAGATAGAAAAGATAGATCAACGCCTTAGAATTCAGCCTCTTCGAGGGGGCAACCTCCTTTACATTACACAAATGAACAATTCTTGGATGATTCAAATGACAAAACCTCCTTTCTATATATAGGAGTCTAAGGAGTCACAATATAACCAGCCGACCTAATAATAATAATATAAAGCCACAAAATAATAATAGAGGGATTCTATGGGGCACAGTAATAACAATATGGGGGCAATAGGGGCACAACAATATTAATAAGGGGTACAACTACCATAGTAATGGGGTAATCACTAGTATTATAGGGACCCCACATGCCCCTCTCCTTCAAAAAAGTGTTGTACTCAACACTTGAGTAGTTCTGGATACTTTTGTATAAAATTCTCATCCCCATGTGGAATCTTCAGCGGATAAGTTCTTCCACTTGATAAGATACTCTGAAATTGATCGATTTCGTAGCTGCTGAGTTCTTGTTTCTGTGACTGCTTCCGGTTCCAATATAATTTTTCCTTCCTCGTCAAGTTCTGGCAATATTGTTTGAACTGGGAGCTTGTCGCCTATAACCTTCTTTAAACATGAAACATGGAAAACTGGGTGCAATCGAGAAGCTGCAGGGAGCTCCAATTTGTATGCCATAGTACCAATCTTTTGCAACACCTTGTACGGACCATAATACTTTGGTGATAATTTATTATCCTTCTTAGCTTGCTTGAGGGACATTTGCTTATATGGTTGTAGCCGTAGGAATACCCATTCACCTACATCAAAACTTCTTTCACTGCGATGTTGA
>APFE030927065.1:19585-47072 GCA_000404065.3 Pinus taeda | reverse complement strand
ATATTGCTACAAATTTAATTTATAGTATTCATTGATTATGTGGTGCACTCATTATCTATATATAAAGACATTTTCAATTAGACAAATGACTTTTCTCTTAGCAATCCCACTCCCACCATAAATATTGGTGTGAATTATAGTTAATATTATACATTTGACATTATTGCTAGTTGATCTGATGTGTTAGTAGTCAGAATTGTCATATTTTATTGCAATCTGACATTATTGCTAGTTAATCTTATATGTGTTAGTATTTAGAATTGTCATGCAATCCATAGAAGAAGAGGACATTTGCTAATAGACGATGTTATGGTACTCCATATTACATTTACATCATAATATATGATGTAAGAATAGAGATCTATTTACAAATGTATCTTCATAATTTTCACTTTCGTAAGCTTTCCTTTTGTTAAATCTTATTTATGTAATTATTATGTTTGAATTAAGGCTTAAATTATTGTTTTTTATATTTATATGTAGAAAACAAACACCATGTTATAATCTAAAGTGGTCAACATTATTTAGAATTGTCATGCAATCCATAGGAAAAGAAGACATTTGCTAATAGACAATGTTATGTTATAATCCAAAGTGGTCAACATTATTTAGAATTGTCATGCAATCCATAGAAAAAAAAGACATTTGCTAATAGACAATGTTATGGTACTCCATATTACATTTACATCATAATATATGATGTATAAATATCTATTTACAAATTTATCTTTATAACTTTCGTAAGCTTTCCTTGTGTTAAATCTTATTTATGTAATTATTATGTTTGAATTAAGGCTTAAATTATTGTTTTTTTGTGTTTATAGGTAGAAAACAAACACTATGTCATAATCCAAAGCGGTCAACATTATTGGTAGCGTTATGATCCTCATAATGCAAATAATAATGGTCAAAGTTCGATGAACCATGGGTGCAATTGGAATCGCAAAACAAAATCCTGTGTGAATACAGCACTACTGAAATTAATCAGGGAATTAGAACCCTAACCTTGAAAAATAAAATATATATATATATATAATATAATACTAAATTTATATATTAAAAAAATATATTAAATTATAGCCTATGAATTATTTTCACTTTCAATATTTATATTGCCAAATGGTGAATTGAACGACAAAAACCCCCAAAAGTTCTCTTAAGATTTAATAAGTTCAGTTGCTAGGAAATAGCATCGTGAGATATTCAAGCTATAACATCAAAATGATAACCAAGATGGAGAATAGTGAGAAAAAATAAAAATCGAGTCCTCTAATTGCGAGAGGCAACCTCCTAGTGGAAAACTGGTGTGAACACTGCTCATTCAAATCATCAAACTATAATAATACATACATGAGCGGTCATGGTTGAATGTTAAAAAAACACCACTAAACACAGACATATTGCATGTGAACCTTAACCTTATGATGAGTGTTACAGTAAACTAGACGGCAGACTACACTGAAAGCAACTCACTGTAAAAAGTACTAAGATCCAATATTGATATTAATGCTATACCTTTAAAGTTCTCAACCGAGGCACTTGGGATCAAATTACTCAGATTGACCAAGTTAACAAATAAGTATTATGCAACTCGTGTGCTCATTGTTCCTGAAGATGACGATAAAAATTGTTCAAAAATCTGCCATGAGTCTGCCACTAGGATCCAAATCCACTTGTACCAGGAATGGATCATGTTTCAGGAAACATATACTAATACAAAAAAACAAGAATCTGATACGAATCTGGGATTCCAATATTCCAAGGAGAATTGAATGCAAATGTGAGTGCAGAGTGCCCTGAGGAAAATCCGGTAACTATAACAGTGTCCCGCATTGATGTTAGTGTATATTAGGAAAGCATGGATCCTCCAATTCATTAATAGAATAAATGCCCCAGTAATCTTTAGCAATCCTGTTCCCAGTGTACGTAACTTGGTCCTTTCTACCAGGAGATCTTAAGGAGCCTGGAATAAACAATGACAAAAAAAATTCCAAAATACAATGACCCCTTACAAAAAGTCTTCAAACAGACCCGACAAATCAAGCCTTGAACCACTTTGTTACTTTAGAACCTTTCGTTGCAGGCTATCCTGTACTCAACCTTTGCAAGGAAAACACCAATACATGTGCTATGGTTGGGGAAAACAAATACGCAGTATTCTCGGAGAGGAAACACTCAGAATAAATCACACCCAACATTAACGAAAACCAATGAAAAGCAAGGACCTTAGAAAGTTTCATACCCAGAAATAGAGTGTTGATAATAAGAACCACTTTTGAGTGACGATTTTTGCCTTTCACTAGCGCACAGAATGTATTAACAATCATCATACATGGCACCCGAACAAGATTGCATATCGTCAATTTCAGATTACACCTTCATCTTGTCTTATATGCAGACATGCATTTGGCAGGTCAAGGGTATAGAGTGCTTACTGTATTAATGAATATGCCTTACGGTGCAATAAAAAACATATATTTCAAGGAAGACAGGAGTGAATCAGTTCCCCGTATTTAAATAGCAGAGCTGATCCCTGTATTGTCACGCTGAAATATGAAAACTAAACATGACAGTCATTAAAGCATGAATGCAGTTCACTTAACGCAGAAAATATGAGGACAGTTTTGAAAGAAATTCTAGTGACACTGTTTGTTCATAGCCGGATACAATAAAAAATGAAAGAGACATAAGGAGAATCTAAAATCTGTTATCTGGATATACAGACACAAAACTAGCAATCTATTATTCAGAAACAGAACATGTACAAAACGAGGGAAGGTGAGTGCCATATGGCACTCCCCTCCAATGCACTCAGACTTCACTACTGTCCTCAACTCTCCAACTCTTCTTGATGGGAAAGATGTCATTGTTGCTTATAGCTGCCCATTTTATCGGCTGAATTTTTTGTTATATGCCTTTTTAACTAGGAAATAATTAGTTTTTAAGTTTTTGCTCTTAGAAAGAGTGAGCATGCATTACTAAATTGTGGGTTGGCTAGGCCCACTACATGCCAAGATTTTCAACGTCTAACCAGGAAATTTTTTAACACCCCTGTCATATCTTCATTTGTCACCAACATATTGCTAAAACGGTTTTAAATATGCAAGGTGACCCAAAAAGTGGGCCAACATGCACCATTTTGCTTTAGCTTGGCATAGAATTGTTCCACTGTCTCACTCTTCTCAACCAAATCCATAATAAACTCTGCCCAAAACTCTTCTGACCCAAAAATATAATAAACTCTGCCAAAACCTCGTCTGCACATCCAATGTGCTTCCAACTCTATCCAATGTGCTTCCAGCTCTCCCTTGTTCATGTTAAAGTTCCATTATAATTTTGATGCAATTCCGAGAGTACAATGAGATCAATCTCCCCATTCCTTTTATATGCCATGGATTGAATAGAGTTCAGCTACTTCTATATTTAGACGTCCTAAAATCTTTCCATGGTGGAACAACGTTTTAGTTTTTGCATCCTGGTGAAAAACAGAGGGTATTTAAGTTGTTTATACATGGATTCAACTCTCTGTAACTTGAACTACTACCATCCTAATCTGCATAATTCACGTGTGCAGCGTATATTACTATGTATTAAACATCATTGCTGCTATGCCACTGTCACTCCCACAACTTCCAGAGAGGACAAATTCCATTCGACATGTAAGAAGAATCTTCAAACATGAATCTATGCTTGCCAAGCTGATGATTGCAATCTAGATGAACAGCTGGCAGAAACAATTCAAATTATCAGAAGAAGAAAGTGAAAAAAATGGTTAAACAAAAATATAGAAAAACGATTAACTGTTATAAAGATCTAGCTTTATGAGTATGGTCAAAAATTTTACTTTTATGCACCTGGACAACTGAGCATTTATTATAAAAAATCTGAACATCGGAAAAACTTGGAAGTAGCTATATCTTAGTGTCACAAGTATTTGGAAGTATCTATATCTGAGCACGATCTATATTTTTCTAATGATGTTTGCAAGTACTCGGAAGTATTTCAAAATACAGGTTCTTGGACATAAGCAACAGTAAAATTTATAGTGTGATTTATTCATCAAATAGCAATGTTGCACTAAGGTTTAGGGACAGAGACCAGATTAAAGAACGGCCAGAGAGAGCCCATGAATTTCACAGAACAGCATTGTATACAAAAAACATGATTTATATAGAAGAAGCATTCATTAAAAAATAATTGAAAATAATAAGCACACGCATTGCTGCATCCAAGTAGACAACAGAACAGAGGAAGCATGAAACAGTACACTTCAAAAGGATGTCATCAGCGTTCTGATTAGCAAGAAAAACGAGTATACAATGATACAACAATGCATCATCATATTATAAATGTTAATTTAAGTATATACATGACAAAAAAAAAAAAAAAATGGACATCAGCCCTTGACCAGCCTTAAATAGCCCATGCTCAATCTTCTACTTCCAGGTACTGAAACAATGGTTCTTTAACATTGATGCAAGTGTCACCCTCACACTCACAGTTCAGTTTCTTCTGGCACATCAAAGATGCACAATGGTACCCCAACCAAGCCATGCAACTCTGCATCCTCCTCAATCTTGTGGCATCCTCTACATCAACGTCCAATTGTGTTGCTGGTCCTTTCAAATACCAATTGTCTTCTGATACTAAAGGCATTTGATTCACTAATCTCAGAGCTATGGTGGTGGTTTTGGTGTGGGTGTGATTTAGGAGTCAGCCACGAGTACAATAGATCCCATCTTACATATGTTGATTTGGGGTAGCATCAAATGTGCTCTAGCCATGAAAATTGGTGGAGAGGCTAAAGCACATGAAATCTCCAAGACGCAGAAATGGTTTGGGGAAATTCTACCCGGAGAAAGAGATATTAAATAATTAATATTTTTAATGGGTTCCTAAGTCTATACTTAGAAAAATAAAAGTATTAATGGGTATTAATATAAAACTGGGTTAGAAGGTTCTAAAGGACATGGATCAAGCCAAATCTAATCTTAGCCCTTGATTACAGATGTAATCTCGACTGTTGAAGGCTCAACAGAAAAAGTATAAGAGGAGGCTTAAGGGTTAGTTGGAGATACACTAGAGTTATCAATCATTCGATTTTCTAGAGTGGGGTTTGCTAAGAAAAGTCGAATCAGTGATCAGTTTGCAGCGAGAGGTTGTGAGTATTGGACAGAGAGGCAGAGAGAGTGCCGAGAGACCAGCGCGGACGCAGAGTGGCAGACGAAGAAGCCAAAGCAGGCCACACAGAGGCTAGCTGAGACAGTGGAGAGGCCAGAAGAGCCTGCGTCATCCACATAGAGGGCAGCAAGACTGACGCAGAGGGTCGTAGAGGCTGTGCAGTGCCTCAGAGGGCTGACGCAGCGGCCATGAGCACTAACACAGTGCTTCAGCTGTGTTGGAGAGGGTTTCGTGGGGCAGATTTTTTGAATATCTGCTTTCGAATAGAGAGGTATTACTACCGGTTATTTTTCTCTGTAGGGTGAGCTAGTTTGGCATCCAGTTGTACTCAGGAAATACTGCATAATCAATAACCCTCAAAATTGCTACATCGGTTTTCCCAAGTTAGGTTTTTCCGGGGACGAGTTGTCCAAAAATAACGGTTTCACTTGTGTGTCTGCTATTTGTTTCAGTTGTTGATCTATAGATGGTTGAGACTGTATTGTGCTTATTTCGATATTTATATGTTTAAATAACTTGTTCGTAATTGACAAGTAGGAGAAATAAACCAGAAGAATACAGATAAAATTTCTAACAGATAGACTTAGAAATTTCAACACGGTATCAGAGCGTGGTTGCAGATCACAGGAGAGTTGAAGGCATCAGCTGAAGCAAAGCATTTGTAGCAGAGACAGTTGTCAAGAGTGACAGAAGTTGTTCCTTGTAGAAAGTGACAGAAGAAGGGTTGACACAAAGGGACTGTGTCATCAGTCCGGCCCAGAGAGAGGCCAACGTAGAGGCTAAGGAGGGCAGAAAAAGGCTCACGCAGAGACCAAGAGGGTTGACGCTGTTGGCTAGGGGAGCATTTCTGCCAGTGCCAGGATTGCACAGAGCCTAGAGGCTCAGTCCTTGAGTTGCTAGGACATAGGAAGTTGCGGGCAAATTGCGAGGAGTGAAGCTGGTGGGGTGTTGTTGCTACCGAGACAGAACAGTACCTAACAGGGCAAAACCAAGGTAGAGGGAGTCGCTAACGAGGCGGATTTCTAGCCAAGGAATTCGAACCAGTGTTGCAAGTGCACAGGAGATCGGAGAGGTGTGACTCGACGATTGGCAGGCAAATTTCTAGGAGGGAAATCGAGCAGAGAACTTCCAAACAGGAAGTAGCGACTCAGAGGGAGCCAAATAGAGAACTTCCAAAGGGAAGTAGAGACTCGGAGGAGTCGAGAGGAAGAGCAGAGAGATGGCAATGAATGGACTGAGGGATCGGGACAGGTTGGATGGGGCGTTCAACTTTGTGGTCTGGAAGGTCTGAATCCTGTCCATTCTAGATAGACATTGCATCAAGGCCTTCGCCTTGAGAACAGTGGCTATCCCAGTCGACCTCGCTGACAATGAAAAGTATGAGGATGTGATGGCCAAGGCAAAATGCATAATCCTTGATGGGGTCAAGGATCATGTGGTCCAACATATTGACGAGAAGAATACGACAAAGAAAATGTGGGACACCTTGACGACATTGTATCAGGGCACTTCCGTGCAGAGGAAGATGCTACTAGAGAATCAGCTGTGGTCGTATCAAATGCAAAAGGGGGAGCAAGTAGATCACTTCCTCAGCAAATTGAAGGAGATTTGAGACCAACTAACTTACATAGGGGCCATGTCAGATCAGGGGTTAATGGTCAGGACTGCCCTGAACGCAATCTCCGAGGAGTGGGAGACATTTGTCCAAAGCATTTTGGGCAAAGAGCATCTTCCAAATTGGGAAGAACTATGGGCAGTGCTTCGCCAAGAAGAGATCAAGCAGCTAACCAAGACGGACAATAGCAACAAAGGAGCCCGGGTCAAGAAAGAGGAGGAAGAGGTGCAACTCTAGCATCTGTGGGGCTGCAACGGAAGAGGAAGAAAAAGGACCTCTCTAAGATAAAGTGCTTCAACTGTGGGGAACTGGGGCATTATGCAAACCAGTGTCCGAGGAAGAAGAATAAGGGGGAGGCGTCTGACTCCAAGGCAACGCTAGCAAAGGCAGAAAAGGAGGTAGAAGATGATGACGATTGTGCTATGAGTGCTCATGTACCTTTAGAGAAGAGATGGGAAAACATCGAGTTGCAGTCAGAAGGACTACAGGAGATGAGGGGCAGGATCCTTAAGGTGCCCAAACTCTTGGATCATATCCGGCTACAGGAGCCTCGAAGTGACATTAGTAGGATGGTGGATGTCGGTAGAAGCGGATGTGAATGGAGCAGCAGAGAGTGTTAGAGTGCAGTGGTCCCTGGCAGCGCAGAGAGGGTTGCAGCAGTGCGAGAGGCACAAAGGAGGTTGCAGCAATGCAAGATGGCACATAGAGGTTTGCAGCGGTGCGAGAGGCACAAAGTTGTTGCAGCAGCGTAAAGGCAGGAAAGGGAGCACAGGATAGTGGCAAAGAGAGCTTCAACATCGAGAGGGTTTCTAGCCTGACAAGGATGTCAGTAGTTGGGTAGATCAGTTACTTCTTAGTAATTGTGTTGCAATGCAGCAGTATCAGTGGTAGTGTTATGGGCAGCACGATGCAGCATGACGAGAGAGTGTTGCAGTGCAGATGCAGTGTTGGGAGGAAGGACCAGCAGTAGCATGGATGTAGAGGGAACTTCTATACAGATGTAGCAGTGGCAGTGGTAGGGCCATGGGCAACAGTACAGGATGCAACAGTGCAGAGGACGTTGGGCAAGAAGGCCTAGCATCAACACAAGTACCAATGTCGTATAATCAATCTGATGCTCAATGGTGGAGTATTACTAAAGCACATTCCTCGCTAAGAGAGAGTGTTGATTTGGGGTAGCATCAGATGTGCTCTAGACATGAAAATTGGTGGAAGCTAAAGCACATGAGATCTCCAAGATGCAGAAATGGTTTGGGGAAATTCTACATGGCGAAGGAGATATTAAATAATTAATATTTTTAATGGGTTCCCAAGTCTAAACTTAGTAAAATAAAAATATTAATGGGTATTAATATAAAACTAGGTTAGAAGGTTCTAAAGAACATGGATCAAGCCAAATCTAATCTCAGTCGCTGGTTACAGATGTAATCTCGGTCGTTGAAGGCTCAACAGAAAAGTATAAGAGGAGGCTTGAGGGTTAGTTGGAGATACAGCAGAGTTATCAGTCATTCGATTTTCTAAAGTGGGGTTTGCTAAGAAAAGTCGAATCAGTGATCAGTTTGCAGCGAGGGGTTATGAGTACTGGACAGAGAGGCAAAGATAGTACCAAGAGACCAGCACGAAGGCAGAGAGGTAGACGAAGAAGCCAGAGCAGGCCATGCAAAGGCTAGCTGAGATAGCGCAGAGGCCAGAAGGGCCTGCGTCATCCACACAGAGGCCAGGAGGGTTGACGCAGAGGGTCGTAGAGGTTGCGCAGTGCCTCAAAGGGCTGACACAGAGGGTCGTAGACGCTGACGCAGAGGCCAGGAGGGTTGACGCAGTGCTTCAATTGTGTTGGAGAGGGTTTCGTGGGGTAGTTTTTTTGAATATCTGCTTTCGAATAGAGAGGTATTACTGCCGGTTATTTTTCTCTATCAGGTGAGCTAATTTGGCACCCAATTGTACTCAAGGAAATACTACATAATAAATAACCCTCAGAATTGTTGCATCGGTTTTCCCAAGTTGGGTTTTTCCGGGGATGAGTTGTCCAAAAATAACGGTGTCACTTGTGTGTTTGCTATTTGTTTCAGTTGTTGATCTGTAGATGGTTGAGACTGTATTGTGTTTATTTCAATATTTATCTGTTTAAATAACTTGTTTGTAATTAACAAGTAGGAGAAAAAAACCAGAAGAATATAGATAAAATTTCCAACGGATAGACTTGGAAATTTCAACAACATCCAATCCCAATTCCAATTCTAGGAGGATCTATGGGTAATTCCCGGGGTATGAACATTATCCTAACTTCTTCGACAACAAATAGTGATTCAATCAGAAGGTATGGATGATGATGACAGTTGGCATGTAAAGTCCAACATGCAAAAAGGTGCTTCGTCGCTTGTTTGTTTGAACAAGCTTGATAGACCAATGGTCCTATTGCATAGGTGAAATCCTTCAAGGATGTTGTTGCCCTTTATTCAAACCAAGATGCTTCTTTTTGGGGGGAAGCGGCATTGAGCAACATATTCAGCACTCTTATCAACATGTTCTTCTTAGAATGAAGCTATCCCTTCTTGGAATGTAAGAGGGATGATAGTCCTAGGTCATATGTAGATTGTTTGTGGAATGCTTCAAAACATTAAAACTAAATAGTATTTTTGCAAAAGGTCAAGTCCATTTGATTTGAGTTTAGAAACCACATGAGTTATGACTAGAATGGTCTCTCTTTTGGACTACAAATTATTCTTGAGGATACTACAAATCATTCTTGACGAGAAGGGGGGCTGCGTCAGGCCATTTCCCCAGATTTTCAGAATTCTGTTACAGCTTTTGGTCATGATCACGATAATAGATTTGTGGATCACATTGTTGATTCAGAGGAGAATGTTGGGATTTTGTTTAATGTATGTCCCTAATATCAATTATCCTAGGTTGAATCTTTGGGAGCGGACGGACTCTTCCTTGAATCCTTACCAATTGTAGAGTGGATTGTTGGTGGAGATTTCAATATTGTGTGGGAGTTGTTGCTAGTGGATACAAAAAGCATGCTTAGGCGAGATGCAAGGACACTCTTCAGTTGTCTGATCCTAACTAGGGAAAGAAAGGGATGGACTATGGGGGGTGGATTACTTGGTACAACTTTAGGAAGCGAATGGATACGGTTCAAATGCAATTGGATAGCGTAAATTGTCCTTGGGAGGACATCTCTTTTTGGGGGTCCAGAAGGCTTGTTGATGTGCTAATTGAGGCTATTGGATCAAATCATTTACCCATCTAGACTTCCAAGTTCCATTTTGGTTGAATGTTACTCAGAGTTTTCCTCAACTTTCGTGCCCTAGTCCATAGAGTATGGAACCTTTTCCCTCAGCCTATTGGGGATACAAGTTAATTGTTGCGGGAGGAGGTTTTTATCCAAAGAAATGTCAAATTCATGAGAGGTTGGGGGTATGTGATTGCATACAATGGTAGATGGGAGCCAGGAGGCCAAATACAAGTTGCAGGAGGTCCATACATTCTTTGAGGAGGATTTACATAGTATTGTTTATGAGGAGGATATTGCTTAGTTGGAATTGGCCCTGCATAAAGAGGAATACTTAACAAGAGGAAAATAGGTGCATGCTCATTTGCAATGGATTCGAGCGAGGTTGAGCAGTCCAATTTCTTTGATTTTTTGAACAAGAAAGTAGTGGTCTACCAGATGCTTAGTCTCCATAGAGTTGATGATTCACTTGAGGAGGATTCCGCTAAGACTCAAGGTATGTTTGGAGATCATTTTTAGAGTATTCATCAAAAATTTTATAGTTTGCATATTAGGAACTTGGAAGTAGTAAGACTAGCAATTGTCCCAAAAGGTACAAAGAGAGGCCGATAGGATTATTAAATTGGAATTGTTGAATTTTTCTAGGAAGAGTTGATTGGTTTGTGGAAAACCTTGTTCTCTTGGACTGGATCATTGTGCAATTACTTTTCTTTAGATGTTTTGTTTATATCTATATTACAAGGAACACATTGAATGCCTTATTTCATTTTAGAGTAAGTTAATTACCCACAATCAAGAGGTTAATTACACAAAATCAAGAAACCTCTATAGATGGCCAAGCATATACGAAGCTTGCTAGTGACCAAGGCAGGACAAGTACAAAGCCACTGCCATGCATACTAGACTTGTATTTTTATAATCTGGTATGATAATATATTTTTTAAAATGTATTTCTAAAAGTACTTAGAGATATTTGTATAAAATCACTTCCTCCAAAATCTTCTTGTGATACAAAAATTAGCATAAGTAATATTCTTGTATTTTACTATCATAACCTTTGTTTGATCAATGTTAGAAGTCACACACGCACTAGAGCATAAATCCTTGATAATTTTTTGTTGCTTTTCGAGATCATAGGAATTGTCTAGTGTTGTGATAACATAACCTACTTCTTCCAAACAACATTCCAATTTGTCAATGTATATGCCAAAAATGGTAGGGAACATGAGACAACCTTGTTTAAGTCCTATATTACAATTATTTTCTTCCAACCAACTTTTAATGTTTTTAAAATTGCAAATATCATTCTCATATGACTCTATTGCAACAATTCTCAACCTGAAAAGATTATTATATTGTTGCAAAACACTCCTTCACAATGATCTTAAGCATAACAAGATCATCCATAGTTGAATGATAGTTGCTATATCTAACCTAAACATTAGCTTCTTTTCCCTAGATTTTTTAGATTTTAAGCACAATCAAAATATCTAATTGTATAAAAGATACTATATTAGAAATTGCAAGACAAGAAAGAACAAAGAATTAATTTGAATTCATATCTAATTTTGTAAAAGATACTATATTAGAAATTACAAGACAAGAAAGAACAAAGAATGAATTTGAATTCAAATAAGAATAAGGTTAAAGAACAAATTTGAATTACTTCATAAATTTTGTGTCTATTATTGCTTGACAATAATACAAATTTATAACATTACCTTGATAGGGGACCAATACATAATAGGTTGGGGTTCCATAGTGCATGCAAATAGAAACTAGAGAAACACCTTACTGTACTTAGTAAATTAGTTTAAGAATAAGGTTGCAGAGCCTTAAATAGACTAGGAGTCAATAATAAATTTGACTAAGGATAATATGACCCAAAAATAAGTGATAAATGAAGAAATAACTCACACATGCAAGTTCTATCTCTAAAATAGCATGAAAACCCTAGAAATAGGACTAAAAGTCAAAGAATAAGGTGATAAGATGAGTGGAAGAGGTTTTGGCTAAGGTTGTTCGCAAAATAAGAGCGGAAGTGCATATTCATGGATAAGGTTTTTAAAGAATAGGTATTGCATGCTAATGGGTAGAAAATAACTATGTCACTTCCTACTCAATATCTAGTCACTATCACATGTCATCCTAGGTGGCACCCCCATTAAGAATGAACTTGGTAAAAATAGAAAAGTGATAATAATAGAAAGTGGCCCTAAATTGTAGGTAATATCTAATAGGTAATGAAAGGTGGTCAAAACCCCTCTAAAACACAATTAGGAAGTTTATAATAGGTAATAATGTACTAACAATTATATGAGTTCCAGTGGTTTATAACCATGTCAGATACTCAAGTACAAAACAACTTATGAAAAACATAATATCATAAGACGAGGTAAATAGGGAAATCCTATAAGACAACACTATAGATATGTGTTTATTTTTTGTTTAATTTTAAAGATTATATATTTTTTGTTTAATTTTAAAGATCTAAGTTTTTGATTATATGATTAAGTTTGAAGATATCATATATATTTTTAATTTAAAAAAATTGAGATTAATAAATACAACAATATGAAAATTTAAAATTAAAATTAATTTACATTTTTATTTCATCCTATTACTCCACTCATAATTTATATAAATTTTTGAAAATTATTTGAATAATTTGATTTTATATAAATTAAAATTATATGTGTTAGATGTAGAAGATAACTATATTTAAAATATTTTGTTTTAAATATATATTTTAAATCAATTATTAATATTTAAATTTATTATAATTTATAATTTATTTTAAATAACAATCATTTATATTAAATTTACTATAATAATATTGTTTAAATTAAATAATATAATTTAGAAAATAATAATAATTAATATTATAAATTAATATAAAGACATTCAAATATATTATTTATATTAATTAAAATATAATAATAAAATGTTATTTAATTATATTAGAAATATAAATTAATGAAATATATTAGTAAAAATTACACTTAATTATACCAAAACGGTTAACTTTAAACTATTACTGCAAAGTACGCAACAAAATGGCTTTCTAAACATATTTTGACTTTACATAACAAAAAAAAAACCTTTTATCTCGTATTTCATTATTACAAAAAAACGAAAAAACTACTCGCCAACATGTAACATATTCCCTTTTCACACACTTTATAAAGATATTCATGATCATTATTATATTCCATTATTACAAAAATTCCAGTCGACCTATTGACAACTTTTCTTGGAGCGTAGTCGTATCACACTTTCAACAGATTATTCCGACTCATGTTTCATGTTTGTTAAGCATTGAATATTCAATTGTGTTTGTTTAGTATAAAATATTTATTTGTTCACTTAATAAGTTAAGTGAAGAAAAAAACAATATTTAATTGTTCGCTTAATAAATTAAGTGAAAAAAATAATGCTAAAATTTAATAGTTTGAAATCTTGGAAACAGAGTGGAAACGGACAATGTCTTGAAATAGAAACATCAAAATGACATAAAATAATTTCCCAATGGTTACCAAACTCAGTATAAATCTTTAAATTCCAACTTTGTCTTGCAACATAATACATCCTGACCCAACAATTACCACCTGTTCCCGGAAAGAAAATTCCTGCAACTCTGGTGCAAATATATATATATAATATATATATATATATATATATATACTTCCAGTTTCATGACTTTTTTATGTAACATAAATGTAATTTCTTTTTAAATGGAAGTTACAATTTTTGTTTTCCAAAAAAATATGAATATGGTTATTATTAAAGATTTAAACATATTACTTTTTGGTGGTATCAATTATGAAGTCAAATTTCAAAAAGCTCTTTACAGAGCTTCAAACCAACATTTCTGTGTTTTAGAATGCCCGAGGGACTGTTACGTCGGCACTGCATCAGAAAGAGCTATTACAAAATTCTAGTACAATACTTTGTGCCAGGATTAAACTTATTAGATGACTGTGGTGTAAGAGATTGCTACTGCATAGTATACGATTCATGGAAATAGACAAACAACTTCCCTTGAGAAAACTGCATTTTGACTAATGGCAACATCCAGGACATCAGAGGCAGGTATCAAACAGTCATGTGGGGTGAGCACTTGTCAGGCATCAGAATCTGGTTCTCTCAAGAACTTTTCAGAAGGCGGAATCTCTCAAGTACTGGAAGCAACAAGCTTGAAGAAAACATCAATAATTGGTTATTCCAGTGTACAAGAAGCAAGCAACGTGAAACAAAATTTGAAGACAGTAGTTATATTACCAGCATCTGAGAAAGCTATATTGGAACAAGCACCCAAGGTAGTTGTTTCCCGGGTTGCAGAATTGGCGTCTCAGAAAATACCACGAAAGGTTGTGGTTACTTCTTCATTATCGGAAGCAGGTCCGTTACTATCACCCACATTGAAACATGCACCCAGAGCAGGGGGGTTTATCAGGTGACTGGTGAAACTTACCAATTTAATAATCTTATCAGCCTCCAAGAGTGACATAAAAGAACGGGAAAAAACAGTAAAAATATCTTGCCATGCCAAGAAGGCAACTCAACCTATATTTGGAAAAAGCAGTCACACTTCAA
Organism: Pinus taeda; assembly: GCA_000404065.3. Lineage (NCBI taxonomy): Eukaryota > Viridiplantae > Streptophyta > Pinopsida > Pinales > Pinaceae > Pinus > Pinus taeda. The sequence continues at coordinate 32,442 of APFE030927065.1, read as the reverse complement.
ATCAACGGTTGAAAGTGTCTCACCTGATCGAACGGAGCAAGGGAAAAATGTTGACGATTGTTGATACATAGGAAGCCCTATCGGCCTAATTAACCAAGGACTCTAAACTTTAAGATTAATATCCATCCTTAAAATTTTCCCTAACAAGAAGGAGGTGAAGGCCAAACGAATGATCTTATATGCCATAAAGGATCATCTAATCCCTCATTTATCCAATGTTCCACCAAGTTTCCAGGTTAAGGGGACATGGAAACAAGGAGACGCACAGGGCGGACATGTGGGGGCACCCCCAAATTTTAGTCAAATGTAAGGGGGAGCGTGGGGACATCAGGCTTTAATGAAATACACATATATAAACATGATTCGAATTCAAATTCAATAACAAAATACATTGATTCATACATCATAAATGATTCAATAAAATAAAAATAGTAAAATATTTATGCATTGATTTAATTCATCATTCTAGAATTTACATTGACTTAAATTCATCTTTAATTACTCTAGAAGTTGATTAGTACTAAGCAAAATAGTAGATAATATAGTTTCAAGACTGGAATAGTAAATTGAAATTACTCAAACTCAAAAATAGTAAAGAGTAACAAGTCAATGACTCGGTCTATGGTCATCAATATCTAGACTCAAGACTCGAGTTAAACCTAAAAATTAACAATGGGAAATGATCCAATGTTATAGTGTTGAGAAATCAATATGCATGTAGATTAAGGTAGATTTCTCTTAACTTGATAATTACTTGTGAATGTTTGTTGGCTTCTTATTAAATTTATATTCTCTTCATTGAGCAATTACCAAAATGTACAAAACACAAAGATCACAAAAAACAAAGAACACAAGAAATTAGGCTCCAAGCTAGGGTAAAACCCCACAAGGGGGAAAACCCAAGAAATTATCTTCTTATAGAATCAGATCAAAATGAGATATCCACGACCATGACCAAGACTGCCAAAAAGACCAAGGTCAACCCTCCTCCAAGCCATCTCCAACAAGTCATAGTCAACAAAAATCAACATTGGTCAAATCTTTGAAATCTGGTTTGAAATTTCAGGCCTGCAGTAACAGAGAATCTGCCTCGGGAAACTCAAATGTGTGAACAGAACTAGGGCAGAAATCAGCTTGTCTTCTCTCCTTTGACTTCGGTTGGTTTTCTTCTTCATCTTGCACAAAAATCGGTGTTGCATGGATGATCAAATGAGGTCAAATTGCCTTGTATTTATACATGTCCAGGAGGTCAAATAGCTACCTCTTTAGGCCGACTTGTCCAGGGAGGGCCAACTTGGTTTGTGGATGACATTTTGACAATTTGACTCAAGATAAAAATATTTTTTCTTTTTCTTACAACAAGTCCAGACGGACTTTAACTCAATTACATTTCTTTGACTCATAATTAATTTTCTTTTTTACTCAATTGACCCTAAAACCATGAGAACATGCTTTGACTAAATAAAAATAATAATAATGAATATAATCAATGAATGTAATAAATACATCAATGGTACATTTGAATTACATTATGAAGACCGACACTAGTTACGTTTCCAACAATCAGACCAAACTAGCCATCAAACTAGTTGACCCCAAAACAAGGACTTGGGAAGAAGAAAAACAAACAAAAAATAGGTAGAGCCAGGGTGGCAAGGGAGCACCCCCCCCCCCCCAACGAACCCGCTCCCAATTCACACTCCACTAGGGAGCTACTCGAGAGCTAGTTGGGAGCGCTCTCCCTTTAAAAAAATACGCTCCCTGGTTTTGAGGGAGTGATTAGGGGAGCTCCCTAGTCTTTTTTGCAAAAAAAAATTGCAGTAACATTCCAAATGCAATTTTTTTCAAAGAAACAAATAATTTTTGAGTGGGGCAACCTAATGTGTGAAGTGTTTTTACAATTTATCTTAACTTGATCTTCTTCTTATTATTAGTGTGTGTGTTTGCTTCATCAAACCGCTACCAAAACAAAGAGACAAGAACACAAAATGTTTGGCTTTCTGCCAAGGCCAAAACCTCTCTCTCTTGGAGAGGAAAACCCGCACAAAATTCTTTATATAGAGATTCCAATTGACGAATATCAAGACCATGACCCTTGACCTCCTAGGCCACTCCAAGACCAAGACACCAATCCTCTTCTTCATCAACGTTGAGATCATCATCATTGTCGCTTCTCCAAGGTCATTATTACTGCACCTTCACAAGGATACTTAACATATAATTGATTTTGCACAATTGCTCCATATTTACTTCAATCATTACTGCATTCTTACTAAGATCATCTCAACTACATCACTTCATTGTTGCAATATCTTTGCACCTTGTTGCACTACCATCGAGATCTTTATTAAATCATTGTTGAGACTATGATCATCAGGTATGTGGTTGTGTTTATATGTTGACACAGAGAGTGACTAAGATCCTTCATGTATGACTATGTGCTGAGGCAGTGAGTGCTATGACCGTGAGGAGGTCGTGACAAAGAGTGTCCTCCTCTTCATAAGTATGCCAAAACTATAACATTGCTTCTATGATTACCCACGAAGGAGTAGAGGCAACAGAGCTTCTTGTACCTTATCTAAGGTCCTGAAACACAGTAATCTTATCCGAAAATCTCATATGTATCCTAGTTTTGTACACATCCAAAGTTCTGCTCCTGTGTCCTCATCCGAAGTTTCAAAGACGTCCGAAATTTCAGAGCTTCCTACACCACACGAAATTTCAGAGGTTTACGAATATATTTTTTGTGGTGACCTCAGCGAGGTATATATAGTGGTCTGTGTGTAGGTAAGCCAACTTGTATTCATGACTAGACATGTCACTTTAACTAAGACGACATCACTGTTCTTTAATATATATTTTGAGGCCGACTTAATTGTTTTCTTCATTGTTTTGCAGGCACACTTCTTTGTGCTTGTCTTGGAGGGTTGTTCTTGACTGGTATACATTTTACACATATGCTCAAGAAGAGCTTTTTGCACATGACTTTGACTCTTTGACTTTCCTAGACCTATGGAATGAGCAAGAAACTCATTCATATAATTTATAAAAGTAATATTTCTTTTTCTTGACAAGTACAAAGATCAAAGTTATATTGACAAATACCGAACCTAGTTATACTTTCCTTCAACACTCCCTCTTAACTAGGGAGGTATTTACAATGGTACTTGGTTATTCTCAATCTGAAGAATTTAGCATCATATCAATCAACATTGTCATAGTGCAAGGCCTTGACTAACAGCTCCATCTCTTCACGAGACCATGAGCTACAATGATGGTGAGACCAATGATTTATGGACACCTTCATCATTGTCTCTCAAGGTACATACCCACCCGAGTGTTCACTGAGTATTCTAGGACTATTCTTATCTTGGGTTCCCAGACCTCAAAGAATATCAATCCTCTTGCTTACTCTTATCTTGGATGCCCTACACAACCTCAAAGAGTATCGGATGCCAGATGATTACCCAATCCTCCCATTCTTCCTTCCCACGTGAAGACAAGAATGTTGTGTCTATCATGTGTCTTCATTTCCATTCATGGCCTTCATCTAGCCTTACGGTTGTTAGTCTTGGTCTAGTGCATGATACGACATGGAAAAACACAATTGTCACTCCTTTGTAATCAGGGGTGATCTTAATTCAAACTCCCTCTTGATTAGGGACCTATCAGAGCTCCCTGTTAGCTAGGGACTCTTCTATATTCAACAACTTTTCTTTTGTGGGTCCTTTAGTTGCTTGATCAACTTCTCTCCTTGATGTCATGAAATTTAGTTGAGCTTCTTCCTTGTAGGGCAACAACCATCGATCACTTTCATTCTTATTATGTCATGTCATTCCTTACTTCATGGAAAGTGGCCTTCTTGGTGCATATCTAGAACCTTCTTCATATGGCTACTTCTTCCTCATCATGTTTCTTTCAGGAATTTCCATCTACCACATGAATGCTAGTTGTACTTGTACTTACAACTCTTGTGCCAGTAGCCTTGTACTGTTAGCATCCTGCATACGGGTTGACAGATTTCCCAAAGATATCCACTGTCAAGGGTCTTCATCTTTTTCAGACTTTTATCAAAGTCTTCATACCTTTCCAGGAGATTTCCTAGTCAAATCTTCTTGGTCTCTTGGATGTTGATCGCCTTCATCATGGTTGCATATCTCACGATCTCTTCCTTTCTCACACATTCCATTTCCAGGAGCTTTCATTGTCACTCACTGCATTATGAGTTTTCAGTTGATCAAAGTTGCTAAAGAGCAGTGAAGTTTGAAGCCATCTTCCAGGCCACAGAAACAATCAAAGCCAACTCGGACCCTCTCCATTGCATAGTGCTTGGAATGAGCTTTCCAACTGTGGGTGGAAATCCAAAAACGGACTCCTGGATCATAAGTTATAGCAGATTAAAGATACCCTTTCAAGGCCACTAAACAAAGGAAAAATGGCTAAGGGTCAGTGTTACAGATCTATTTGGGCACATCACTCCCGACATCCAGATCAGTACTATTAAGGCTCATCAAACCCTAATTCAGTTGCTACTTGCCCTAGACAAGCCATCATATTGAATGCCTCCTTCCCTGAAAGTTTCATGGCCTAAAGACATCCTGAAATGACTCCTTGAGGGACCAGCGCAGCCTTGGTCAAGGGTAAGTGCGCTGCAAAGCACTTAAGCCCATTCAAGCCTACTCTGCAGAGCACCTAGGCCCACTTTGACCTGCGCTGGTCGAGATTGAGCGAAATCTTCACAGGGTTCTGGGAATATTCTTATCTTCTAGAGCATTCTAGAAGATTCCCACTCTTATCATCTCCTATGAGCTCGAAATTGGATAGGGAATGAGTTAAGTAGCCTCCTATCCTCTCATCCCTTCCTCCATGGAAACTAAGTTTGGAAGTCCATTAAATACTCTCATTTATGACAAAACCACCTCTATTTCCCTATAAATTGAGCACTCATCTAAGTGATCAGGGTTGGACTTTAAAGAATTGTAAGGAGATATTGTTGGTGTGAGTTTTGAGATCATAGCAAGAATTGTTATGCTATCAAAGTGTTGAGCTTTTGGTGTGATGAAGGATGGAACTCAAGTTGGATGAGTGACATGGGATCGGACTTCATGGTTGTAACTTTTTCTTCTATTTAATAAAGTTGTTTACACTTTTTCCCATATTCTTGTCTTTATGTATGATGATTATATGTGTAAGTGCTTTCGATTCATGGATTTTCTTTTGGTGTGATGCAAATGAAAGATAAAGGAGAATGTCACTTTTCTTTTAAGAATATGACATTACCATCAATTACATAGAATTAGTAGCACCCTTGGGTTGAATATCCGGCTTGCATACTCGTAAATTATTGTTTTAAGGCAAAATTTTTGGGAGATGCCCAACTCTTTTTGAGAGGGGGCACCCACAAGCCCCTGTTTTGGTGAAATGCGTCCCGCAGATTAGGTAAATGTCTCCCCCTGCATTTCCTCCAGTTTCCCCAAAATGGAGACATGGGGAAACATTTCCCCAAGCATCCCCCCATCCCGAGAGCATGGGAGTGTGCCCCCTATCCTGGGGAACGCATCCCCGAGGAACATTATATTTATCTACAAAGAATAAGGCGAAGGAAATGCATGATGTTCTAGTTAATCTCTACTAGAGTCGAAACTTAAACAAAAAGACAATATTGTGAAACAAACTCAAATCCATAGAGATGACCAAATCATACACTACCACTAATTACCTTACGAAAGTCACACAAATTCACGATCAACTTGCAACAATTGGGGAGAAGGTTGAAGATGCAAAGCTAGTGTACATGGCATTGAATGGTCTCAAAGTTGAAGTGGAACCGTTTTTCAAAAGAAGATTCCTAACTCTGAAAGGCTTTGGGATGACTATATCTAGAAGAAGACTCGGATGGAGACAAGGAGCTAGTAAGAAGGGTGGAGATGAGAACCTAGCTCTATTTCGACATTCAAATAAGGGTAGAGGTAAGAGAAAGAGTGACGAGTCCACTTCATAGCAATGAAAGGACTTGAGTAAAATCAAGTGCTTCATTTGTCATAAGCACGATCATTAAGCATCACAATGTCCATAGAAGAAGAAAGGTAAAGAGACGCATTAGCAAGACCAAGTAGCAATCTTTGCAAAACCGCAGATGAACGAATTTTCTACCAAGAATTTTCCCATGGAGAGGTTGTTAAACCTTGTGCAAGTTAATCGGGGCGAAATCTCTTCCGGGACAAGATTGATTGAGGAGGCCTCCCTCGTAGTCAATGTTTAACGAGTAAGGGGAGCACAGTTGACATTAGCAGTCAACCACCCCCAGTAGATGGATGAAATTAATTGTGAAACTTCCTTCCCCAAATTCAAACCCACCATTGAGATGCATGATATGTGGATAGTGGGGCATCTCAACAAATAACAACACTCTAGCAATGGCTTTCTACTCGAAAGAAGGAAAAATCAAGAGTTCAAGTTTAGCTTCGTCGTGATGCCAAGTACCCAATTTTGAAGTTGTAACTAGGCTCGGTCTTCATAATGTTGTAAAGAGTCAAAAAGAATTTATTTGAGATTTAAAAAGAAAAAGAAAAAATAATTTTTTATGTACCTTTTGGTAAAATCCCAATTGCCAAATCAGCCCTCAAGATGACAAGTCGTCTCAGTCTTGAGATGCATCTTTTCGAACATGGAAACAACTATATATTGGCATCTATACTCCACCATTTGGAAACCAGTTCGTATCTCTTCTATGGGGAAAAATACGTATATGTTTAAGGCACTTATCTTCTGTGGAATGTGAGATATCTAAGGAACAATCTTCTATGGTTACACAAGCTTCCTATGGCAGATTTCTCTATGATAAGCGAGTTTCCTGTGGAACATTTCTCTATGAAGATGCAAGCTTCCTATGGCAGATTTCTCTATGATGATGCGAGTTTCTTGTGGCACTTCTTTCTGTGATGATGTTGCATTTCATGAACAATGTTGTGAACAGTTGTTGCTTGAAGGAGGGTTGACTTGGCACTTGGGTAATCAGTCTATTGGTCAGTTTACCTATGACTTGGATTTCTCTTGTTGAATAAGCGTCTCTAAGGAAAGGATTGTTGGGTTTTCCCCTTGTGGGTTTTGCCATGGTTGTTGGTCTAATTTCTGGTGTTTCTCGTCTTTTTGTGCTTTGTATTTGTATAATTGCTTGATAAGCTAATGAATGAGGTAAATGGTAAATGGAAAACATATATAAATAGTCACAAGTAATTATCTTGATTAGAAATTCTAGTTTGCACTTGAATTTCAACATGGTAGCAAAGCTATGGATGAAAGTGCTAGCTCAAAAAGATGATCTCAAAAGGTCTGATCTGTCAAATGCCCCTATTGAAGAATCTCATTCTAGGAGGAGAATGAAAATTTGTTAGAAGCCCTAGTCCAAACTTCAAGAATCCTATTTTGTGAAAGAGGGTCGAAGCCCTTGTTAAAGGTCAAAGTTTACTGGTAGAAAATGATTAATTCTTGCTCTTATTGTTTTGAATGGTCTCAGAACTTGTAGCCTGAGTAACCTCTATTCATAGGACCGAAGCTTTCATATTTGAAAAGGCTGAAATAATCCTAGTCTGCGCCATAGATCTAATATAAAAACACAAATAAGATACAAGACTGTAACCTAGAAACTTCTCAGGAATAAGGCCAATCAATGTTTTGGGTATGAAACCATAAGATGTCTTGTCTTTTCATGATCATAAATTTGAAAACCAAAAAATCTCAGTCATATTCGTTGTCCATCTGCGAAAGATGATTTAATAACGATATTGATGATCTTGAAAGTTTGAGATTCATTCTCTATGCTTGAATTATGATCGGAATCTAGGACGAATTAATATGGAGATCTTTGTGCTCTTCTCAAGTAAAAAGGAACCTTTGAAGCCTTATCTAAAGGAGCTTGGAATTAATGATCTAATGAAATACGATTCAAGAAAGCCAAAGCATAGATATCAATAATGATACAAGCATAGAATAAGCATATAGATTTATATGCAAAAGATATACCTTGAATTCAAAGTGTATTGTATTACAGCAGAGGTCTAACACATATTGAAGCCCAATATCTGTTGTACGAGCCTTTGAAGAAGAGCCAAATCTGTAATCATCTCCAAGTCAAAGAAACTGAATTTTCTTGAGAAGTCGAACTAGTGTCTTAGATATCTTTTTCTGAAGATCAATCAAATCACTGTGATAAGATGTTGTGTAACCTAGAAAGTACAAACCAAAGAAGTCATTTGATGCTCGGAACTAGAATGTGTCATGAATATTCGAAATCAAAACATTGTTGATGGATCCTGCCTATTTGTTACAATGTTATCGGAATCGAACTGGTTCCAAAACCGGCTGATCCGACCAGTTTGGAGGCAAAACCAGTTTGGAGCTTCTTCTCTTCTCAAAATTTACAAATCTTCTCCAGGTATTTCATTGCCTCTACTCTTTTATTTTTCTCTATAAAAAAATGCCATAGAATTCTAAAAAACGTAGGGTTTTCAATGAATATTTTCCATTTCTTCCTCATGGTCCCCAAAACCAAGAATGATACAACTTGGGTTCACTGCCATCTAAATGAAGGGTAAAAATTTGCAACTATTGTGGGAAAAAAGTTAAGGGTGGAGGCATCCATAGAATTAAAGAACACCTAGCACATTGGAGAGGGCAAGTAAACCCTTGTGAAAATATTTCTAATGATCTTAAAGCAAAGATGCAAAGTTTAATTGAAGCCTACAATAAAGAAAGGGGAAAAACAAAAGAATTAAAAAAGATATAGGCAAAAGTCAAAAGGATGATGCATTGCTTAGTGAACTTGATTTTGAGGAATATGTGCCCAGTTTTGAAGATTCCTCTAGTTTCCCTGCTAGAGTTGGAGAGGGTAGTTCAAGTGCTTTTAACTTGAAGAGGATAGCAACCCATAGAGGGATAAACTCTTTTGTGCCCCACACCACCCCTAGTTCTCAACCAACCCTTGACACTATATGGAAAAAGATAGAGAAGGAGGCTGCATATGTATTATGAATGCATTGCTAAATGGTGGTATGATGCAGACATACCTTTTAATGCTAATAATTCTGCATATTATCAAACCATGATTGATGTTATAGCTTCATGTGGAGCAGGCTTCAAAGGCCCTAGATTTCATGATATCAAGGGGGTACATTTACAAAATGAGGTCCAAAGAATACAAGACTATTGTACAGAGTTCAAGCAATCATGGACCAAAATAGAATGCACAATTATGTCTGACGGATGGACTGATGGTAGATCTCACACCATACTGAATTTCTTAATTACTTGTCCAAAACGTACTATGTTTCTCAAATCTATTGATGCATCTGATCAAGTGAAGGATGCACAATTGCTATTTCGTCTTTTGGATGAAGTAGTTATGGAAGTAGGGGTTGAAAATGTTGTACAAGTTATCACAAATAATGCCTCTAACTATGTTGCAGCGGGAAAGATGTTGGAGGAAAAACACCCCACCATTTGGTGCCCTCCATGTGCAACCCATTGTTTGGACCTCATGCTCGAGGATATTGGCAAAATTGAGTGCGTGAAGAAGTGTGTAGAAGATGCAAAATCCATAACCAAGTACATCTACAACCACTCATGGGTTTTGAACCTGAGAAAGCACTCAGGGGGTAAAGAGCTTGTTCGATTAGCCATCACACAATTTGCAACCAACTTCTTTTCGTTGTAATCCCTTGTTCAACAAAAATCGAACATGAGGAAGATGTTTTCATGTGATGAATGGAATTCATCTCAGTGGAGCAAAAAGGCTAAAGGGAAACAAATGGTTGACCAACTATTTGACAAAAGAATTTGGTCAAAGGAAGAGGAGTTTGTGCTATTTAGTGAGCCTCTTGTCAGAGTTTTGCGGATGTTGGATAGTGATAAACCTGCCATGGGGTTTGTTTATGGGGCCATGGATCAGGCCAAGGAACAAATAAAGGTGGCATATGGGGATAAAAGACAAAAGTACATTCCTCTATGGAGAATCGTGGATGAAAAATGGAACAAACAACTCCATAGACCTTTACATGCAGTCGGCTACTACTTAAATCCAAGGTATCTAATTTTGGATTTCAATGTTGATTGCTGATAAGTTATAAGTTTTAACTTCTAACTTTTAGTTTTGTTGACTTGATTACCTTCTCCATTTAGGTTTGGAAAACCCTACAACTTCACTTCACCATCTCCAAGATATCTGAAACCATACTCCATTGTGCCCATCAAATACATAAGCACATGTTTTGCTACAACTCAATGCTCTTGCCTTAGCACCACCATGAATTGATTAAAGGTGTTCACTACAAAACAAACATGGGACTCCTTCCCACAAGGACATAACTACTCTAGTGTACTTGCCTGTTAGAGAAAATGTCTCCTCGTAATCCATAGAACTTTCACCACAAACCCTGAGATGGTATTGTGGTTTAGTAGGAAGCAAACTTCCATAGCACTTAGCTCTACAATGACAAAATACATGGCAACTAATAGTGGATGTTGCGAGGCCATTTCACTTCGCAAGTTACTCGCGGGATTTTTTAATCAAAGTCAAATCCCACAATGATTTACTATGATAATCAAAGTTGTATCACACTCTTTGAGAATCTAGTGTTTCATAATAGGCCCAGGCATATTAGGATCAAATATCAGTTCATACGAGACAAGGTTCAGAAGGAGGTAGGGAAGATCCAACATATGTTCCTATCTACCAAATCAAAATATAAATCAGTAGACAACTTCAAACTTGGAACCACAAGAGTGGCCAAGGGTTTACAATCAATCATCTAAAATCTCTTCAAAGTCTCTACTACGTAATTCCCTTGTACAAGGAAGATTGCCCATGTACCCTTCCAAACCTGTAGACCTAGAAAGTAATGCATAGGAGCTATGTTCATCATATCAAATTCACTGTCTAGCTTGTTCTTACACCAGGCAATAAACATCAAAACTACCTATAAGGATGAAGACATCTACATACAAGACCAAGACAACTAGATCATAATTAGATTTAGGATTTGCAGTAGTCTTAGTGAAACTCAAATTTAGTAAGAACTCATCAATCCTCAAGTACCATGCACAGTGTGCCTGCTTTAGCCCATTAAGGACATTTTTTAACCTACACATGAGTATCATGCTCATGCACTCAGAGCCCCTTAGTTAATTGTTGGATACTTCCTCCAATCAAACCATTAATGTCAACACCCTCACTTTGGGAGAATCCTCTTTCTATGAATATGACCTTGCACTTTTCTATGCTACCATTAACCACATGATTTACCTTGTACAACGACTTGGAATCTATCACAAATTTCCATTCAAGCCTTGGAACAATATCCCAAACAACATTTTTCAAGATGGAGTTATACACTTCTATCATAGCATCCTACCATACTTTCTCCACAATGGGTTTCTCCTAACTAGAAGCCTCTAAATCAATAATACAACAACATCAATGCAACATTACTATGAAATTTCTTATGAGCATGACTCACCTAAAAGAGAAGTCTTTAGTGCTCCTACTTGATCTTGTGCCTCCTACGAACTCTAGGTAACCATCATCATAACTTTGTTGAACTAGAAGGTAAAGTGGTTTTCATTCCTTCATTGGAACTTTGTTGATTTGAATTGGATATTTTCTTCTCTTTCATATCAACACTTGAAACAACAAGCCTTCCTCCCTACTCAACTTCCATAGGAGAGGCTCCTAAGACTTAGAAGACCCCCATGCATCCTCATCATATTTCACATCTACCTTCCGCCATGATGGAAGATAGACCCAATGATACTTGGAGGACTCACTATAACCAACAAATATACCTTTCACGGTAGAAGCTTAAAATTTACATATATTTCAAGCATATGAATATACACAAAAAGACCAAATACACAAAAGTGTGATACTTGAGGTTTCTTACCTATAAAAACTTCTTCTCATGTCTTGCCCTTCAAAAGCTTGTGAGGACAATTGTTTAAGGTGTAGATGATTGTACTAAATGTCTCTACACAAAGACACATAAGCAAATCTAGATCGTGGATCATATACATGACTATCTCTATGATGGACCTATTCCCTCAACCCCATTTACTCCCTCTTGATCCTTGCTTCCTTGCAAAAGGCATCAAAGTCTTTGGAGGTGTACCCTTCATCGTTGTCAAATCTCAATACCTTGAATCTTTTCCCTATATAATTCTCCACAAGAGATTAAGCCTCTTTGAACTTACTATAGGCTTCATACTTCATCTTCATAAAGTAAATCTAGGCTTTCCTTGAGTAATCATCAAGGAAAGAAACATAGTAAATGTCCCTTGTCAATGAACAAGCCCATGTATTCTCGACCTTTAAGTCCCACAATCATTGCACCATGTCCTTCAAGACAAGTCGTGCTCCGTTATACAACCGCCCAAATCTCTTGGACCAAAGCTCACACAATTTGTCATTATCATGCTCTAAATTTTCATGTTTGATCGGAGAAGCAATCAACTTGTAAAAGTTTGCTTCTCATATACATCTGGCCAAAACTTGACCAACGTCCTCGATGTAATCTCTAATATGAACTTGCTAGGATGTGATTCAATGGCACATTCCTAGAAGAATCAATGTACTCTAGCACATGAAAATGTTTTTCTTCCTTGGTCTCATCCCTTAGGTGGATGCATCCAAGATGAGCATTGCAATGGCAAACATTTTGGCAAGATTAAGTGTGGAGTTTTAGATGCCCCCGCTGTTATGTCTCTCTTTTTTGTTTCCCTCTGTATGTAGTAGCCACGCATGTGTTAGCATGTCTCTGTGCCTGTTATTAGCTATTATCGATACCCATTCTGCCCTATTATGTATG
>APFE030927065.1:0-17340 GCA_000404065.3 Pinus taeda | reverse complement strand
GAAAACCCATATAATAGCACGCACATAGGTGGATGGGGGATTGAATTAAAGTGATTTCTTCATGGAGGGTGAGCGGGAGTTTTGATCTATAATCCCCCAGCGTATTGATTTTCTTTTATTTCCCTAGTACGATGTAGTTAGCAATACAATGCAGTTGTCGCTCTCTGTAACTGGTTTCTTAGGGTGCCTATATTGTTGTCCTGACTAGATGCTTGTAGCTTTTTCATGTTTTTATAGGAGAATCAAACTCCGTCTGAAGCCATGTATCCAAAGTCAAATAAAAGCTCCTGCAATAGATAGTTTGCAAATACAGCTCCGAAGAGAATAATAGTGCTATGGCTAACAGCAATAGCAAAAGCTCATAATATATTTGATTTAGAGCGCAGGAAAGGTAGGAACTAAGAGCCACATGAAAGGTGTAGCGAAGGACAACATGAGCTTACTTGAAAAGGCAAGGAGCTCACCAGAAAAGGCAAGGTTACGTCCCTCTACGAAATCTATAAAGGATTCCTTCTCTAAAGAATCTCCATTCTCATGGCTGATTTTGGTTCTTGAGGATTCCCTCTGCTTGTGTTCTTTGATGGTTTCCCAAGTTATAGGCTAACGATGATAGCAAGCCTGGGAGTGCACAAATGGATTATGGGTGCATATGTGTGTGCATATAAGTGTTCGTTGTATTGTAATGTGTAGCTGATGTGGACCTTCCCTGCGATTGCTAAGGTTGATCCCTTGCCGTGGTTGCTAAGTTGATGTTGTCTGACCAACGATTAGATATGTCATTGTGGTTGTTAGGCTGATCTGGAACTGCTATCAACCACCACTCTACCGTGCCTGCCATTCTCCTTGCATTGCTGATGAGATGCCTTTTTTACATACATCATTGTTCAGCCATCCATCCCACTCCATTGGTTGATGACTTGGACTACACATTAGATTGCGGATGACGGATGAGAAGCACCCTGCCTTGCGTTGTTTCTATGACGACCTGCGATAAATCAATCATTCAAAGTGCATCTCGATCAATGTATGTGGATGTAGGCACCCCTATCTCTCTATCCATCTTATTTGTCTATCCATCTATGGTCGTAGCTCTTGAATGTAGGCCAGTGTCCGTGATTGCTCTGCTCCTGAATCCAGCCAATGGTCGTGATTGAATGAATGTTATGCAGTGTATTCCTTGCCTGTGATTGATGGCATTGGTTGTACACCCACTCAGGTAAGGTTGCGCGTTTGATTGTTCTGAGACCCCTATCGAGATCGAACTAGAAATAATAGTGATAATATTTGGTAAGGGCGACTATACTTTTACGCTATTCACATCAAGGAATCAAATAATACATATGGAACAAACAAATTGATCTCATCAATTTCATCTATTTATGCAACGCTCATGAACACCCCAGTCTACTATCACTGGAGGCCATTCGATACAGTTTATGACGTTCGAAAATCCCCATTCTTTTCTCTCTTATTATCGGTAATGGGTTCACCTTTTCTTTGTTCCAGCACAAGCGTCCTTGTGCTTTGTCACGGTATTTACGTATAATAAAGCCAATAAGAGAATGAATTCCTCAGGTTGGGTAGATGTGTAGTGAGGAACGATAGGTAGTCTCGGGTAAAGATGGGTCATCTTTCTTTCTTATTCGAGCGAAGCTGATGCTGGAGGATACGTCACTGGGTAACCTTGGTATGGATATGAAGCCCCTGTTGCTTACAGATTTACAGAATCTGGGCTCTGCATCTCCCTATGTTTCTAGGTATGCTTCTAGATCTGTTGTTTGTAGCTCGAATACTAATAGGACAATTAGAGCATGAACTACACGAAGGGATGCTACATGTTGTGGTGAAGGAACTGGATCACGCTCACAATCTTGAAAAGCATAATCATAGTCTAGAACATCAGGCTTTGTATCTGGTTTTCGTAATGAAATAGGCTCTATACTATAAGCTCTACTATCAAGATATCACTTACAAACTTCAAATCTCTTATATCATGAACATAAGCATATAGATCTCTATCCTGAGCATCGGAATCTTAATCTCAATCACTGAACTCTTACTTTGGATAACAATCTCGATAACTAAGGTTGTATAGATCTCGATCTATATATGTGACTGAGTAAACAGCGTCAACCGTTGGGTCTACTACTATTCTAGGTACCTTTGCCCTAGCCTTTGCTCTAGCCTTTGCTAGTGGTGTTGCTCTACTGTGTATGCTTCTGGGTCAATGGATTAACCTGATGGGTACGGACCTGCACTAAGTTCATATGGGACTGGATATGGTTATGGGTCCGAACGAAGAAGGGGTGCTTCTGGTTTTCGAAATGTCTATGTGACTAAGGGTTATGTACCTGCATCTGGAACTATTGAATCAACCACTGGATCTCGTTGATCTATAAGTGGGTGGTATACCTTAGCTGCCTATGCCTTTGCTGCTTCTGGGTATCGAACTGCTTGCTTTGTTGCTGCTAGATATGTATCTATAGATGGTGTTGGAGCTACTGGTTCTACTTAAATTGGAACAACGACAACTAGCTTTGGAACTAGATATGGAATTGTATGATATGGATATGCTCGAGCTAAAGGATCTGCTGCTACGGGATATGGCTATGGATCTTTGGCTCAATCAACAGCTTCAACAACTGCATAATGAACAAAGTCCAAGGCTTAATCCACTTACTAAATGGCTTAAACAACCGAATCAACAACTAGAACAACTGGAACTGATAGATCTGTGGCTGGATCTACTGCATCTCAATCACGAAGGTCATAATCAATAGAATAAGCCACTACTTCAAGTGCTATTGGTGGTACTTATGCTGAACCAACAGAATAACTTGCTGAATTGACAGAAGCTGAGTAGGATGTTGCTGGTTTAATAAGTAGTGTCATTGTTAGTGCTGGCCCAATTTCATATATTTTCTTTTTAGTGAAATGTACCCTTTACAGATCGTTTCCCTATAATTTCCAGGTGTTGATATCCACTTGATCCAAGAAGAGTCGATCCAGTCGAACCCGGTTTCAATGCACTAGATGTCAGTACTCCATGCCAAGAGGGGATCCACTCAATGTTGGTAATCGATGGAGGAAATGACAGATTTCAATGTCGGTACTAAATCTAGGACTCTTTTCTGGCAGTACCCCGCCTTTTCACGTTACTGATCGCTGATATAGGAGGCAATCCCAGGTGGCGCTATTGATAGGCGTGATCCAGGTGACGATCACTTGCCAAGAAAGAGGCGATCCACTCAATATTGGTACTCAATGAAGGAAATGACAAGAGTCAACGTCTTCTTGCATGTTTTTGAACTGATGGAGCATTTGTTATTGGATGGATTCTTGGATGTTTTGGAACTGATGCACGATCTTACTTACGATGGCACCTGTTTTGAGAAGTTGCCGAGCCAATTGTTGAATAATAACATATATAATAAAGCTGAAAAGCTGACCCATCTTAAGTGTGGAGTTTTAGATGCCCCCTTCAACAATATGCCTCACGGAATTTATGTTTTTTCAATCAATGTCATGCACTAGTCTTGTCCTCAATGCGCTTTGGTTAAATTATGGTATGTTCTATGCTTAGAGAAGTTTACTTCAAATCTTTTTATCAGCCACTGTTTAGCAATCACATAAACATAAAGTAAAGTGCAGATAGAACATTAAACGGTCGACAGAAAACAAGCCAAGACAAGAGGCACAAGATGTGGCGGCTAGCCAGGGACAAACCCCAATGCAAGGAAACCCTTTGATCAATTTTTCTTTATCTTCAATAGTTCAGCAAAGAGAAATAGAACAATTCAGAATTCTGTAATTTATAACAGCAGCAGCAAACTCCTAAATCAGCAAAGTCAAACTTGGTCAAAACAGCCCCGGATTGACTTGTAGTAAACTTGAAGAACTCGGTCTTCAACAGCTATCTTCAATAGCCCAAAACAGTCCGCAATACTAAGTCAAACAGCAATCAAAGTTCAGCAATCTGCAGTCACCCCTAACCAGTCAACTTTCAGGTCAACGCTGGTCAACACAACCCCCAAAAAGCCAGTGCATGTCATCCCTTGGTCAACACTCCATAAAACAGCCCAGCACTTGGTCAACACAGCCCTAGAAAAGTCAACGTTGCCCTAAATCAGTCAACGTTGCCCTAATTCAGTCAACACTGCCCTAATTCGTCCTTCTTGCACGTGTGAGAGAAGTTGCCCCTTTTCTGGCCCAATAAGATGAGGAGAGAGAAGATGACTTGAGATGAGATGAGTTGATAATGAATCAACCTCACTTGTACTTATATGATTTGCTAGGCATGTGTGCCACACATTTAACTGTTGGTTGACCTTGACAATTTGTCAAGTAAATACAAATAAATTCATATCTCCATAAATACTTGTCGAAATCGGATGATCTTTAGATAAATCCTACACCTCTCGACAAGAGGAATCTAGGAAAAATATCAGCTGCCATACATAAGGTGACCCACGTGGAGTTTGCCCCTAGCTCCCAATTTTAACACTCCCTCTCAACTAGGGAGAACTCCATCTGCTAATCTGTTTGACCGTCAGTCCTATCCTTGCCATCAAATGCATTGCCTTGCACTGCTTGACTTTGCTCTGCTCTGCTGAACCATGAAGAAGAATAAATGATCGAGGATGTATCATACCATCCTCCACTGACCCAAAGTCAGTCTCAGAGTGTGTCATACCACTCTCACTGATCCCAGATCAATGGAGGTCATCCTACCATAGGGAGTATGGTAGATACAACGATGTGTCCATTGATGGTACTACTAATGGTCCCTATCCCCATTTCCCTACTCATTGATCAGATGAGAGGTACTTCCCATGAGTCCCAAACTACATAGGTAGGATGCCTCGACAGGAGAACTAATCATCTTGTCCACAGGAGAACGAATCATCCTGTCCAATAATTGCCACGTGAGAACTAATCATCCTCGCCCACAGGAGAACTAATCATCCTATCCCACAATCACCACGGGGTATCACAGGGGAAGGTTTAACCTTTCACCCTGTTCATATCACACCACCAGGGGAGGGTGAGTCGCCCTGTGGCCGCATGTCGCTCCAAGAAGTACCCCGCGCCCCCTTGGAGCTCCCAAAGCTCAATGTATGCATCATACACGACCCTCATAAGAGGGTCTCTCAATGACACCAAGTCATTCTCAGAAAGTCAAGAATTTGACCTTTCCCAGGGGCTTCGTCAAAATGTTGGCGACCTGCTCATTTGTATCAATATGTTGGAGCCTTATTGCTCCCCGCTGCACCATATCCCGGATATAGTGCTACCTGATATCGATATGCTTGGAGCAATCATGAAATACGGGATTCTCTGATAAACGAATCCTGCTCTTGTTGTCACACAGGATCATGGTATTATCTAATGTAAATTCAAATAGCTCATTGAAGAGCTTCCACAACCAGACCGCCTCATAAGAGGCCATACTAGCAGCAATGTACTCTGCCTCAGCGGTGCTCAAAGCCACCGACTTTTGTTTCCTGCTCATCCAGGATATTGAGGTAGATCCCAAAGAGAAACAGCACCCGGAAGTGTTGTTTCAGTCCACCACACTGCCTACCCAATCAGCATCGATATATCTCTGTAGTCTCACATTTCCGGTAGTGTATCTCAACCCATGAGTGATTGTGCCACGAAGATATCGCAACAGATTCTTGGCACCAATCCAATATGTGTGGTGAGACTCAACCATATGTTGACTCAATGTGTTGACTACAAAACATATATCCGGACGGGAATTCACCAAGAACATCAATGCTTCGATGAGTTGACAATACTCAGTAGCATTTTGTAAAACAGGTCAGGCAGCACTACCGCTTAACTTCTTGAAGTCAAGCTCCATCGAGGTAGTCACGCGCTTGCAGTCTACCATACTGAATCTCTCCAATATCTTCACCACATATTTTCCTTGAGATAGAAAAATCTCCCCTGGTTTCTACCAGACTTTCAGTCCTAGGAAATAGCGCATAAGTCTTAGGTCCTTCATCTCGAACTCGGAATCCAACTCCCTCTTACATTTGAGAATGAGAGGGTCTGCAACTGTCAAAAAGAGGTCGTCAACGTACAGCACCAGTATGAGAGGTTTGTCATCTTCAACCTTAAAATAAAGATTAGGGTCAGATTCACTCCTAGTGAATCCCAGCTTCATCAAGTAGCTACCGATCCTCTCATACCATGCTCGGGGTGCTTGCTTCATCCCATAGAGAACTTTCTTCAACCTGTACACATGAGATTTTCGATCATTAATCTCAAATCCTTCGGGTTGCTCCACATAGACTTCCTCTTTGATTGAACCATGCAAGAATGCGGTCTTGACATCCATCTGATGTAGGTTCCATCCTTGTGAAGCAACAAGGGCTATGATCGAGCAAATGGTGGTATATCGGGCAACAGGTGCAAATATCTCGTCATGGTCTATAGTATATACCTTCCTTCAGAGAGAAGCCACGAGCGACAAAATGAGCCTTATACTTTTCAGCACATCCATCAGCTCCATGCTTTATCTTGTAAAGCCATTTTGAAGTGACAACGGCTTTGTCCTAGGGTCTGGGGACCACATCCCATACATCATTTTTCATGATGAACTCATATTCCTCAGTCATAGCATCCTTTTAGACTTGATGCTTGACAACTTATGCAAATGATGAAGGCTCATTTTAGATGATCGTGCTCATGATGGTCAAGTATCCCTGATACGTGGCCGACTTCTTCCTTTGCCGGAAAGTCCCTCTAGGTGCAATGTGTCCTTCAGCATCATCGAGTGTCCCCCTAAGCCATGAAGGCCTCTTCCTAGAAGAGGAAGGCTCTTGCGGAGGGGGATCAATAGGATCCATAAGTTCTTCCACATCGGGCATTGTCTCATCATCCTTTCCCTCCGGTTTCCTGGTGTCAACATCTTTAGATTCCCTTAGAGTAGGAAGATTGTCAACTTTGCTAAGAACCATATCTTTGTCAAAGGTGACATCATGGCTAATCTCGACTTCCCTTTGACCAGCCACATAGATTCTATAGCCCTTAGTATTTTCACTATAGCCCACGAAGATTCCTTTCTTTCCAGATGCACCCAATTTATTCCTTGTCTCTTTTGACACACGAAAATATACAAGACTTCCAAAAATTCTAAAATGAGATACGTCAGGTTTCTTACCAGTCAACATTTCTTTGGGAGTCTTGAAACCCAATGCTTGATGAGGGCATCGGTGTTGCACATATATGGCGGTGATCGCAACTTCGGCCCATAGAAACTTCAGAGGTCTTTGATCATGGAGCATAGCACAGACAGCTTTCACAATCATACAATTCTTCCTTTCCGCCACACCATTTTGCTCAGGAGTATATGGTGTTGTAGTCTCCCTCTTAATGCCAGCCTCTTTGCAAAAGTCATGGAACTCATTGGATTCATACGCAATCCCATTATCGGTCCTTAAGATCTTGATCTTCTTTTCGGTTTGATTCTCGATCAAGGCTTTGAAATGACGAAACTAGGAGAACACTTCATCCTTCTTTTTCAAGAAGTATATCCAAGTCTTGCAAGAATAATCATCTGTAAAAGTGAGGTAATATAAATATCCTCCCAAGGACTTCACAGGCATCATACCAGATATATTTGAGTAAACCAACTGCAATATATCGGAGGTCTTGCTATGGCTTGAGGGGAATGGTCCCCTTTTGAGCTTTCCTTCGGTACATTCCGGACATACACTTTCTTGCTCTACTTTGAACTCGGGCATCCCTATCACCATTTGTCTCACATTGGGTAGAGCTTTATAATGAAGGTGAGCAAACCTCCGATGCCATAGTTCGGACTGAAGAGATGTGTCACAAGACATGACACCTAAGGGACTTCCTTTGACCTGATATAATGAATCAACTCGAAGCCCAAGAGTGAAAGCATCTTTAAAGTTCTTTTTCGATACACGTACCTTGCCATCGATAAAGGCCACCTTGTAGCCTTTGTCTTCCATTGCCGAAATGAACACCAGGTTCTTTTTTAGATCAGGTACATATAGGACTTCTTGTAAATGGATTGTATTTCCCTAATTCAACTGAAGAGTGACATTCCCTACGCCTTTCACGGGATATTTTGAGTTGTCCCTAAGAACAATTTCCAAGTTGGTCTCCTTCTCTATCAGATTAGAGAGAGCTTCTTTGTAACCAATGAAGTGCCTTGAGGCACCACTATCAATAAGCCAATTTCCCAGCGAGTCTGGGGGAGCAATGGTAAAGAGGGCCACTAGTAGATAGTATTCATCTTGCTTATCGTTAACAACATTAGATTCATACCTGGAGTTTCTTGCCTTCTTGAAGGGTTGACCTCTTCCTTGATTTCCAGCATTCCTTGTACCTCTGCCATTGGACTTGCCATTCGTTTGATTGCCTTGAAAGTGATCTTGATCATCGTCATGGTGTGAGTCCCTTTTATCAGACCACTCCCTCGCATAGTGGCCCATTTTGTTGCAATTATAACATCATCCTTTTCTTCCACCTTTTGATCCGGCCTTTCCTTTGGATTTAGCCCCGGAATAGTTTCTTCTTTTAGCATGAGAAGAAAAGGCAGAGGGATTGCCTTAAGTGTGGGCATTTCTTGCTCTTCCATCCTTGTTTCTTCTTGAATGCATCTTGCCATCAATTCCTCAAATCCAGGAATTACAATATTGTTGGGAAGAGTAGTCTTGAATATATACCATTCAGGTGGCAGCCCTCTGAGAGTTGTGATAGTCATTTCCCTGTCAGGAACTACATCCCCAAAAGATAGGAGATCATTCTTGATCTCGGTGATCCTTAAGAAATATGCTTACATACTCTCATCTTTGCCCTTCTTAATTTCCTTCAGCTTATTTCTAAGGAACAAAACTTGATTTGCATCATTAACTTTAAATAAACTCACCAACCTATCGTAGATTTCCTTGGAGGTAGTTAGCTCGGAAACATAGGCCACCAGGCGCTTGTCGATAGAGTCCCGGATGATCTTCTTTGCTTTGACTTCTCCCCTGGTCCACTTGTTGCTTGCAGCAGCAAATGCATTTGATGGAGGCTCAACAATTCTGCCTCTCACATGGTCCAACACTTCCTGCTCTTCTAATGTCAGATCGAGAGACATCTTCCATCCGTGATAGTCAGACTTCTCACGAAGTTTGTCTTCAGCGGGGAAGTGTGTTGAGGACCCCATGATTTCTTTAAGATTGCTTCAACAGCCTTCGGTGATTGCTCTAGCTCTTGCTCTTACTTGGGCTTTGTCTTCACTTCAGCTCTGGTACCATGTTAAATTATGGTATGTTCTATGCTTAGAACAGTTTATTTCAAATCTTTTTATTAGCCATTGTTTAGCAATCACATAAACATAAAGTATAGAACATTAAACGATCAACAAAAAACAAGCCAAGACAAGAGACACAAGATATGGTGGCTAGCTAGGGACAAACCCCAATGCGAGGAAACCCTTTGATCAATCTTCTTTAATCTTCAATAGTTCAGCAGAGAGAAATAGTACAATTCAGAATTCTGTAATTTTATAACAGCAGCAAACCCTAAATCAGCAAAGTCAAAATTGGTCAAAACAGCCCCGGATTGACTTCTAGTCAACTTGAAGAACTCGGTCTTCAACAACTATCTTCAGTAGCCCAACACAGTGTGCAATACTCAGTCAAAGTTCAGCAATCTGCTATCAGCCCTAACCAGTCAACGCTGGTCAACTTTCAGGTCAACATTGGTCAACACAACCCCCAAAAGGTCAGTGCAGGTCAACCCTTGGTCAATGTTTGGTCAACACTCCATAAAACAACCCAGCACTTGGTCAACGCAGCCCTAGAAAATCAATGTTGCCATAATTCAGTCAACGATACCCTAATTCGTCCTTCTTCTTGCACATGTGAGAGACGTTGCTCCTTTTCTGGCCCAATAAGATGAGGAGAGAAGATGAGTTGCGATGAGATGAGCTGATAATGAATCAACCTCACTTGTACTTATATGATTTGTTGGGCATGTGTGCCACACATTTAACTGTTAGCCGACCTTGGCAATTTGTCAAGTAAACACAAATAAATACATATCTCCATAAATACTTGTCGGAATCGGATGATCTTTAGATCAATCCTACACCTCTCGACAAGAGGAATCTAGGAAAAGTATCAACTACAATAAATAAGGTGACCCAAATGGAGTTTGGCCCTAGTTGCCAATTTTAACAACTTTCGACATACAAAAATCTAGAGGACATGCGGGTTTAGTGGATACAGTGGTTATATTTTTTTCAATCAATGTCATGCACTACGCATATCCTCAATGCACTTTTGATGTTCACAAATCCAAAGGACATGTGGGTTAATCAACTGCATAGAGTGTGCTATGTTTTGCTCTCCCACAAGTTGTAAAACTTTTTGTGGTTGGTTATTTACCAAGGGCTCCCCTCCAAAGCCAAATTGGCGAACAGTGGGCTTTCTTATGGTCTCTTTCCTATATGCCGACACTATGAATCAATGAAGCACATGTTTTCAAAGTGTCCCCTTGTGAAGAATGTTTGGAAAAACGTTTGGAATTAGTGTTTAGTTCTTCTCAAAGGAAATATTCAATAGTGGGAAACTCTACTTAGAGATTGCAACTATTTGGTTCACTCCTATTTCATTGGTATTCGGCATTATTTTAGGATCTCTGCTTTTTGTACCCTTCAGAAGATCTGATGTAAGCATGTTTTTTCTGATGTAAGCATGTTTTGATAACAAGGTCAATCCTTCATCTACTTCCAATAAAATGTGGAAGATTAGGTACACAGTTGTAGGCCAAAGACTCGATGCGACAGCATATTCTGAATTTATGTCCACTTTAGTAGTAATAAGGAGTAGAATATAAGCTCCATCATATACCCTTTTGTTACATCCTTTGTTGATGTCAATGATTTTGTACATGTGACATATTTTCAAAAAAAGATAAATTTGTTGATCAGAAAACTCGACCACAAATCTAAGATCAATAATGGCCAAAGCTAAAAGAAGATTCCTTATCAAACCAAGAAGACATAAAACATCAAGCTCAAGAGCATTGCCTAATGGCTTGTGGAAAGAAACAAGCACATTTTGATATTTGGATAAGTGGCATGCTCGCCCAACTCCACCTATATGCCAACCTCTTATTGTTGAATTTTGATTGAAATCCTTCTTGTTGAAGGTCATGATTTTGAATGGTCCATTGCCCACATATCACCCTACACTAGAGAGGTTTTTAGTGGAAAGGTACAAAACCATGGGACAAAATGGTCTAGCCCTAGATGCTTACTCACCCACTCCAATGGAATCTACTGCAATCCTTGCTCGCTGCCTTTGTTCTTGTTGCTTTCCCTTCCTTTTTTCTTCCTAGGACATTGAGATGCATAATGACACAACTAATGGCACTTAAAGCACTTCACTTAACTCAAGTGTTTATTCCCCTAGTTCTAAGAACCTAAATCTTACTTCTTTCCCTTGCTTAGGTCTTCCTTTCTTACCTCCTCTCCTCAGCTTACCAATGAAGGCTAGGTTATAAAATTATCTCTGACCTTATCTCCTCCTAGATGAAATCATCCCAAGCTTCTCAAAGATGCGCAATTTTTCATAACCATAGAGGTCGTGCATAAATTGTCCCCAACATGAGGAGAAACCATTTTTGTCTTAAGGGCATTATCTCCTCATCTATGAACTTCAAACTTGTAACAACCTAAGAAACCAAATTCATTGAAAACCCCTGTCGTTTCCCGAAGCCGACGAATCGAACACAATTCACTGGGACATGTGACCTCCGAACGTGTGCAAGCATGTCCCAGGAGCATGCCTAGCATGTCCCGATTTAGGGACACATGTCCCCTGGAAATGCGTGTTGCGCAGCCCATAAAGAATGGTTTTGGCTCATTTCTCCTTCATTATTTTATGTCTATCTTGTTGTGGGTGTGTGGGAACGACTAGCAAAGGCTTGGGAGCATTTTGGAAGTATTTTGGGGGCGATTCAAGCAACATGTAAGTGCATTTTGCTTTCTTTCTTTCTTGCATTTTTACTACGGCAGTTTGCATGTGCATTTTTTTTACAAGTTTGTGCATTTTTTCTTTATTTTTTTACAACATTCATGGCTCAATCAAGGGCAGCAAGGAAGGGACAAAGAAAGAGGAAGAATGTCCCCATTGGAGATGCCCCTTTTGTTACAATTTCATTAGGGTTTGTAAGTATTCCCTCAATTGGAAGTGGGGCTGCAACAGGAACTTCAAATGTTGAAGGAAGGATTAATTTAGAAAGACAGCAGGCTCAAGAAAACAAATATCCCTTCTGGAAGTATGTCACAAGAGAGCAAGGGTTAGGCAACAAGTTGAAGGGAGGAGGCAATGTTGCTTGGAAATGCAACTAATGCAACAATCATTTCATGAGCACTTATTACCATGTGAAAGGTCATTTGTTGGCTTTACCAAGTTGTGGAATTGGATCATGTACACAGATGTCTTTAGCTACGAGGAAAGAATGGAAAAAGAGGCCAATGATCCCCTTCCATTCTTGAGCAAAAGTAGCAACAAATTTCCATTTAACAACTTTGGCGGGGGCAAGCAACAAAAAGAAAGGCAAGGGCACTTGGTCCACTGGACAAGATTTTTTAAAAAGAGAAACGTGAAGAGCTTGATCTCACCATTGCATTATTTTTCTATCAAAACTTCATATCCTTTAATGTTGCACGCTCACCTTGATTTATTGAGATGTGTTGAGCTCTAACTCAAGGAGCTCGATCAAGGTATGTGCCTCCTGGCTCAGAGAAGCTTAGAACCACATTGTTGACTAAGGCAAAGAAAGAGGTGGACAAAATGCTTGAGCCTATTAAATCAGCATGGCCAACATCTAGGTTTAGTATTTGTTTTTATGGATGGACAAATCCAACATGCCACCCACTCATTAACTTCATGGCGTCTTCCTTGAATGGTCCAGTTTTCTTGAAATCAGTTGATGTACTTGGACAATACAAGGATGCACAATATATAGGTGAGTTGTTCATTAAAGTTACTGAAGATGTAGGTGTTGATTCTTGTGTGCAAATCATTACAGATAATGCATCTATTTGCAAGGTTGTTGGCATGATTGTGGAAGCTAAATATCCACAAGTATTTTGGACACCTTGCATTGTCCATTCCTTGAATTTAGCATTTAAATCTATTGCTTTTGATGTGCTTTGGATTGGAAGTATTATTGAGGATACATGGCATATCCGCAACTTTGTACAAAATCATACAAATGCCCTCGCAATCTACAAGGAGTACAACAATCTATCATTGTTGAAGACTGCAAATACATGGTTTGTCTCTTCATTCATCATGTTGAAGACGTTTTGGGAGGTCAAGATCGCTCTTGGGGCCATGGTTATTTCAGAGTTTTAGTCTTTTTGGAGGAAGACAAATCAAGCAGCCTCGAAAAGAGTAAAGGATACAGTGTTAGATGATGCTTGGCGGGAGAGAGTAGATCTACTTATTAAGATCATGGACCCTATCATTGCTTTGCTACGATTTGCAGATACAGACCAACCCATCCTAGGAGAGGTTTATGAGGGATGGGATTCCATAATTAAGTCTGTGAGTACCATTACTTTATAGAGTGAGTGCCCCAAGTATGAGACATCATTAAATGCCTTCTTCACCACCATACAAGATACTCTTGTCAGCATATGGGACAAGAATTGCACACCTTTGCATTGTCTGGCTCACTCATTGAACCCAAAATACTACAACCATGACTGGCTGAATGGTGGACCTTCCCACAGATTCCCTCCTCACATGGATGGTGAAATTTCACAGTGGAGGAAGGACGCATTGAGGCGGATTTTTTAGGATAGAGCATCCCTTAATGAGGTGGAGGATGCCTTTGCAGAGTTTTCCACTGGCACTGGTTGATTTGCAGGATATGATGTGATTAGAGGCAGGGGGGCTAAGAAGCCCTATTCTTGGTGGGTAACTCATGGGGCAACAAGCCCTCCTCTACAACAGTTAGCCACGAGGCTCATATCTCAGCTGACTTCATCCTCTTGTTCAGAGAGGAATTGGAGCACATATGGAAATTTGTATAGTGTCAAGAAGAGCAAGCTTGAGCAGTCCAAGGTAGAGACAATGGTGTATGTACACACAACCTTTGTCTTATTTACAAGCAGGGGGATTAGTGGTTGAAGGAAAAGACAAAGATGTGGGATGTTTTTCCTAATGATATGGGTTTGGACAGCATTGTTGAGTTGGCATTGGCCAACTTGGATCTTAATGAGCCAGTGCTAGAGCCTGCCACTTTTAATGATGGTGATATTGTTGAGGGGTCATCCTCCACACCAGCGGATACAAAGATGACATTGGATACAGAGGAGGAGGATGCAGCAAAGGAGAGCAGTGGTGACCATGATAGTGATGCTGATTTTTATGATGATGATGATGATGATTGATGACTCATGAGCTACCTACTACCTTGTCCTTGTAGTTGTTTTGTATTTCCTATTTATATTTGCCATTGGCATTGCTACTACCTATGTAACACATTTTGATTTTGATGACTTAATGAGAAAAATACAGTGTCTTGTCTTTCTCCTATTGGATCATTGAAGAATCTATCACAATTGTATTTGTATGCACAATGTTACTTTGTAAAACTTACAAATTTTAAATTTACAATATAGAATCTAGATCTATGTTTGAATTTGTATCATGAATGAGAATTTTTGTAAGAAATATCTAATTATATATTATATATAATAATATATATATATATTATATCATAATAATGTGTCATGTTACGAGGGGTCGACGTGCCTGCATCGGACACTCAAAACTTCGTGTCTTGCATGTCATGTGTCCCCGTGTCAGGTGACTTATGTAACAACTTATTGATCTCTTGACTCAATGATCTAGCCATTGTATCTGTATCACTCATGTGCACGATGGTGAGCTTGTTCTTCAGAAGCAATTTGTGAGAAATATTCACTTTGATATAGAGTGATTTTGGTGTCACACATATCCTATTCATTAGCCAACTTCTCCTCTGCAATGTGAATAATCAAATGGCACCTCACAAAATCAAGAATGATTCTCTTTGCTTGGGCAATCTTCTTGCTCTATTCATTCCACTACATGGAATTGATAGTAGTTGTAACCTTAGCTTCCACAAAACACCAACAATATACTTGTTCCAACAACCTCTACAACCTACACTTCCAAGGTGTAAAATTGCAATCACCCTCTAACTAATGGCATTCTCCAAGACTGAGAACAGTGATTCTTGCGAACTCTAGAACACACCACAATAAATAAATCAACAACCTATCATAGGTGCAGATCAACACTCCAATCACCAGAGCTACATAGCCATCTCACCCATGAACCTTCACAAAACCATGTGCCTATCTAACCCACTAATATCCTCCAACAGCTCCTTCACATAAGTAGCAATCCACTCCATACACAGATCTTAAAGATTTTAGATGCACAAATCCAATACGATGTTGTTCAAGATATGGTAAGCAAATTTGCATTCCTAACTACTAAAGCCTAATTTAGGAATCAAACCATTGATTTAATCTATTAAAACATCAAATAAATGATGTTAGGTTTGCAAACACATAAATCTAAAAAAAATAGTAGCGGAGTTGATTTGTGACACCCAATTACATCTCTTTTTTATAACTCTAAAAAGAATATATTACAAATACCAATTCTCTGATATGTTTAGAGAAGTCATCATGTCTCTTTTATAGACTAAGAGAGGACTACGTTCACACCAATATTATAAAAAAGTAGCCAAACCAAAATCGAACCAATTCTATTGGTGACCTCTTTGGGAACACTATACCAAATGATACTCAATATATATATATATATTATATTATATATAGTTGAAAGGGCCACTGAATTGATTCACAACTTTAGTAACAGTCGTTCCATGAGCGTGAACCATTATATAATTAATATATAATATATAGTATTATATATATATATAAATCTTTAACCCTGATTTATTTTTTAGTAAACTAGATTTATTATATATATAGATAGATAGATATATATAATCTTAATACTTTATTTATTTTTTAGTAGACTAGTTAATAAAGCCTAATCTAGGAATCAAACCATTGATTTAATCTATTAAAACATCAAACAAAGGATGTTAGATTTGCAAACGCATAAATCTAAAAAAATTAGTAGCGGAGTTGATTTACAACACTCAATTACATCTCTTTTTTATAACTCCAAAAGAATATATTACAAACATCAATTCTCTGATATGTTTAGAGAAGTCATCACATCTCTTTTATAGACTAAGAGAGGACTGGGGTTCACACCAATATTATAAAAAGTAGCCAACCCAAAATCAACCAATTCTATTGGTTCACCTCTTGGGAACACTATATCGAGTTGTAAATCAATATATATATATAATATATATATATGATTTTAATATTTGATTTAATTTTTAGTAAACTCGTTAATAAATCAAGTCATCAACCAATTCCAACTTAAGTTCTATATGACCCTTCATGAATTTTGAGTCCAATTCCAAGCTTTAAAACATTGTTTCGCATTAATATTGACTCATTCACAAGTGAGCCCATCTAGACAAGACAAAACCCTAAAATTAGGCGCCTAGAATTATGTGCCCATCGTACATGAATAAGATTGTCTCATGCATGAACCTAAAAACTCCAAGCAGAAAGTGCCTTCTAGGAGTAGAACAGCCACAAAATTTATGTGTCTCTCCTCTTTCTAAATCTAGAAAAGCATGGACCTATCTAAAACTGGAACTACTCTTAAATTGAAGAAAACCAAATTGAAATATGGCATTAATTTCTAAAGATATCAAAAGCTCATTAAAGATGCAACAAGAATGCACCTTAACCATAAAACTCTCCTTCATAGTTGCACCTTCATTAATTGTGCATCTACACCAACAACAATGGATGTTACATGTATTTCAAGATTGGAAAATGAATCCACTAAACATTGTTGCACAAATATTGAGCGTTGAATATGTTTGATACACCCTGGAGAAAGAGAATACATGCCAAGCAACAAGTAAACTCTAGCAATAAATATATTATATCTACCCTCAATCAATAACATTACACAAGAAGAATGCTTTGATATTTATGAATACTTACACCATAAATAGGTCGTAGTGTTTTATATGACATCCAAGTTCAAACTAAAATTTTGAATACTTGTGTAACTGAGTTTTCTATAACAATCAACTACTTTAAGGAATAAATGACCTCCTAAAGAAGTGATGATACTTTTGATAAGAAAGAAACACATGAAATCTACCCACCCATCCACAATAATATAGCACCTT
>APFE030927063.1:0-10807 GCA_000404065.3 Pinus taeda | reverse complement strand
AATTGAGTAATTACATTTACCTATTTACGTTGCTAATTAGTAAATTGTTTAAAATAGAATATGACACACAAGTTTGAAAAAAAAAACCAATAAAAACTTCTTTGAGACATCCTTATGTTAAATGGAAGCCATATTGGGTTAAATTTGGATTTAAGAAAAAAAAACACTCATTTGCTTAAAGATCATTTGATGATATCCAACCATGGGTTGATTGTGGTTGAGCACTAACCATGGCTTGAATGTGGTTGACCATGGTTGATCATGGCTGACCATGGTTGATCATGACTGACCAAAGGGACATTTACTTATCATTATGGTTGACATTGTTCAACTTTATAGATTTCCGTTGACCATGCTAAACTAGCCTAACAATAGATATATTGACTGACCATTATTGTTCGTCAAGGTTAATCACAATAAGCCATGGTTAATCATGGTTGACCATAAAGATCTTGATTTACCATCTTCAACCATAGAGATGTTGATTAACCATTTTGCACCATGCTAACCATAGATATGTTGAATGATCATTGTGGCTAACGATATATATGTTGATTTACCACTATCCCATACCATATTCAACCATACAAGTCTTGGTTGACGGCAATATGCTAGCATGGTTCATCATGGGTGACCAAGTTGATGTCCATTGACCATTACGGTTAATTGACCATGGTTGACCATGCTTGAAGTTCGTTTAGGGTGGTTGATCATGGTTAACCAAGTTAGATGATTCTAACCCGATTTTGATTGACCATTACCATTGATCATGGTTGATTATATCTAACCATGGTTGATCATGGCTTACCATGGTTGACTATGTGTAGCCATTATAACCATAGTGGTCTTGGTTGACCATTGTGCTTGATCATGGTTTATCATAATTGACGAGTAAATCTAATTTTCATTAATTAATCCTTTTCTAAGTAAATTTAATTTTTATTAATTAATTTTTTATAAATATTTTATGATAAATAACACAATAATTTTTTAATAATATTTTGTAAATTTTTAATTTAAACATAATTTAAACAATAATTTAAATATGCAATAAAATTATGATTCTAAATTACTTAAATTAAAACATAACATCAAATAATGATTTGAACTTTGATGGACTAATCATAGAAAAATCCATTTAAATATAAATTCAAATAACAAGACATAGAAACTCTATAATTTTTGGTTTTTCATTCTTAACTTGTTTTAAAATTTCACACCTCTTTTACCCTAAATTCATCTCTGAAGTTGAAAAGCGGTTCGGTTAATTTAACACAGTAAGATTCAGAACAGTAAAGAATAACTCCTTTTAAATCTAATCGTGCTCGAGTGGTGACCGTCACATTAGATTTTTCAAACCACTTCCTCCAATGCCATGTCTTAATTTTTTTTTATATTGAAATATTAGGCGAGCTAGAGTGGTTAAAGTTTATTAGCAGAGACATGAATATTGCTCTTGTTCTGTCGAGGGCAGAGATAAAAATCGAGTTGAAAAGCATCCTCCTAATGCCACGCACATAACTCTGAACTAAACGTTCTTTACTTTCTGAGACTTATATATATATATAAAGCTTTCCGAATTTTCGTGGGAGCCATAATATGTGAAAGAGGTATAAACTACCACAGTCGATGCTTTGAAAGGAAAATTTGAAATTGTTTGTCTGGATCTTCGTTGTTTTCAGTGGTTTCTTCTTGTTCATCATCCGCTTCTCCTTCCTCGGCTTGCTTTGATTTCGCTTCTATAAAATTGAGATTGCTCTCAACCACCAGCGTTTGGACATACTGCCCGCCAGCGCCTTTTCCCAGGAGAAGAATCTTGGCCAAGCTTAGCCGCCGCTTCTGTTTTTCTCCGTTCCACCAATTCCTTTTGCATTTTCATCATTTTGTGTAATCTCCTCCGGACGCCTTGCGCTCTAACGCCCTAGATTGTTCCTGAATTGAATCACTGTGTCAGGGATCGCCTCCTGCTTCTCTTGTTCGGAGTTGTGACGCGAAGGCAAGGAGATATCGAGTGTTTGATCCCTAAAGTTGGCCCTGATTTGCCCATCATTATTCAAATTCTGGAAATGACAATAGCCTTTCTAAATCTTTGCAATTTCTCCAGTCTTCCTCGCATATCTAAAGCTGACCAACCAATCTGGGTCGACCAAGATATTTCGCATACCTAAGAAACCATGTTACCGTTGATAAGTCACATGTCAGATCCACGAATTGTGTAGATAACTCATATAATGTGAGGATATAACTTATAAATTGCGTAGATAAGTGGTATATTACGCCTAGATAATTTGGATACCCGAAGAAGATAACTCGCGTATTTGTCATATTCCGCGGAGAAAAATGGTATATGAGCTTGATAAGAAGTATATTTGACTTATATAACCGCGTATCTAAACGACATAAATCGCATAACACTGGTTACTCGCGATATTATATAAGCAAAATACATGAAATGCGAATTAGGTGAGGCGCATTTGTAAATTATTATGCGATATGCGAGTTATTTGCATAGTATACGCTCATTATCAAATTATATGCGATTATCTAGCCTTAAATATGCGGCTTATCCTGCTTCAATATGCGACTTATCTGACCCATTACACGAATTATCATAAGGACAGGGGATTATCGCCTCCAGATTATCAACGCGATCGTGGCTAAGGTGGAAAAGGTTCGCGAAGCCCCTTGTAGTCTGTAATGGCGATTCCAATCTCTGTGTGTTGGCAGACGTGATACACATTTTGCTCACTATCGCCTTCATGTACTACTCATTGTTAGCAATCCATATATTGAACCAGGATTCGATAATGAACTGAAGGCTCTAGGAATGCTACAATTAGCGTCCATTCTCTTAATTTGAATCTTGTGCGACTCTCTCCATCAGTTTTAGGGCATACCCTTTTAAACAAACCCTATCATTGCTGCAATTGGCATCCCTTCTCCCAATCTGAATCTCAAATCTCTGTGAGACTCTCCATCAGTTTACCCACGCCATACCATTTTAAACAAATCCATGAGATACATTGTGTAGAAGAGGTATCTATAATATGCCCCATCTAACTGGTGACACCCGCCTATTATGCGTCACTGTAGCGGCTGATTACTTCCAAAGCTATGTTATGCGTCACTGTAGCGGCTGATTACTTCCAAAGCTAGATCACCCCCATTAAATTGTTCTGGCGTCTTCTGAATTTAGATGTTTTGCTTTGGAAAGTTCTAAGGATTTTCTTTTTCAACCGAAATACGTTAACGCCTTGGAATGTATAAATTTGAGCAACAAATTGAAATTTTGTAAGAAGTTACAGAAAGAGGATGGACTGTAGCTTTTTGTGTATAGTTTCAGATCCAAAGGTTGAAATAGTGACACACGACACGTCATACAAGTTTGTTGTACTGAAACATTATATAATCAGGCCATCTTAAGTGATTGGGCATAACTCTTTCTTGAAGAATCAAATGTTGATTAGACTTGCAACGTTAGAAAGAGGACTCAGATGGCTACTGCAGGAGACAATTTTAGAACTTTGAGATCTGAAAGTATATAGTTAAAGTCATTTCAATATCGCACTCTTGAAATCAAGAAAAGGTGATATTAGGAAGTTTGATGGAATAGATCCAGTAAGTTGGATACTACAGATGGAGCAATATTTTGATCTACATGGTGTACCACTATTACAAAAGTTATATATTGCATCTTCATATTTAGAATCGGATCAACTTTTATGGTATAAAGGGCTTTGTTCTCATAAACATCTTGTTGCATGGTCAATTTTCATGGATGGAATGATAGCACATTATAAGGATACAAAGAGCAACACCTTCTTTAGAGAAACACCACAACAATTGGAAGAAAAGAGAGAAAAATGGCTTCGTTACAATTTTAATAACAAATACATTAAAGGTCATAAGTGTGGTGTGAATAAATTATTTTACATTGATTGTGTAGAGGAGGAAGGAAAGGATCAAGAAATGTCAAAAGAAGAGTATATACATGAGGAACCAACCCTAGAGAAAGAAGAAATGAATCTGACCATATCTTGTAAAGCACTGTAAAGAATTACCACTCCTAAAAATCTGAAGATAGAAGGACATATTAAGAAGAAAAATGTTCAAGAAGTGAAAGATCACATCGAGAAACAAGAAATGAATCTGAATATATCTTGTAATGCCTATTCATGAAGCCACGTAACCCATCATTTGATCCCTCAACAGCAGTCATAACCTCAGCACCATTCTGGGTGAGATTGGCAAGCCTACCTTTGCATCTTTGGAATCTCTCCTCATTAAAAACTATTGGGAATGCAATTGGGGAATTTTACTACAAGTGCCTAGAAACAGAGGAATATGCTCGAACCACCTATGACATGCATTTGTGTGGAAATCGACTTCAGCGCTGAATTCCCAGCTGAAATAAACCTAATAAGTAAAGACTTTGTGTGAAACCAGAAACTCGATTATGAAAGTGTCCTCTTCAGATGTCAATCCTGCTTTGAGATAGGCCATATAGACAAGAATTGCCCAAAAGTTTCCTAGAAAAATTCTTCTAGAAAAAACCACCACTAATCTACATGGTGGGAAGGAGCACAAAAAAAAAACTATAGTGTCATCAAAGAAGAATACTCTAGAGAAAACTCTGAATCACAAGAAATCAGGCAAGAAAGAAACAAATGTCAAGACAAGCAGGGAGAAAGCCCCGCCCAACAACAAAAAAGTGAACTTGACGACCACTCAAGCATCAATAGTTATGAGGATTTGAATAACGCACAAAATAAATATTCATTTAACAACAATGCAGATCTCGTAGACCAAACTTCTTCTCCAAATATCTTCAAAAGGACGAACACAATATATCGCGAAGCTAAGACAACAATGTCCCAAGAACTAGAAGAGATGAAGGAGATGCAAGATAAAGGAAGTTGGAAGACCGTAGAGAAAAGAAGAAAGCTACAACACCAATCTCGCCAAGAAAGACAAGGAGCGAGACAATTAAAAACTAAGAAAATTATAGGTCCGATAGACCAATTTGGTCTCAGTGGATGTTAACTAATATCATGATCATCATCATCATCAATATGTTAAATGATTAATGATGTTAATGGATATCTTTTAAAACATATTAATCTATCAACATTAATGAAAAAAATTATGATAAAATTTTGCATTAATCACATTATTATTGTTTTGGTAGTAATATTTATTAAAAATAGGTATTATATTGATTTAATATGTTAATTGATTAATGATGTTAATGGATATTTTTTAAAAACATATTAATTTATTAACATTAATGAAAATAAATTAAGATAAATTTTTGCATTACTACATTATTATTTTTGTGGTACTAATATTTATTAAAAATAGTTACTAATTATGTTTTTTATCTTAAAATGTTATGCTATCAAAATTTTTATGTTTTTTTGCCAACCTTCAAATTAACTTATTGACCTTTATATAATATATATATATATATATATATATATATATATATATGGATTTTTAATTATATTTATACATTTTAAAAATGATATAAATTTATCTTAACCAAATACAATTAAAAAAGAAAAAAGAAAGAATACAAATCTCATTATAGTTAAAACTCAATATTATAAATAAATATTTCAAATATTATACAATAAAAAGATAAGACTTAATTAAATATATATATAATACACATATTCATGTTTATAATAAAATTCGTTGCTAATACAAATCAACATAACAAACACGGGCATTCATTGACAAAACACTTCATAATCATACTTAATCAATTTCAAATAAACAAATATACAATATACAATTTCAAAGGTAATGGAATACAAAATTTAAACACATACATTCACAAACATTGAGAAAGCCACCCACACATACAAACATTTGAAAAAAGAAGTTCTGACATGTATATGCAATTTCAGACAACACCTAGAATACAAATCTAAATGAGCAAAAATACAATCGAAAATTTGTAGAATTGAGGCTTCTGTGATTCATCATAGTTATAAGAAGAGCTTCGGCGTAAATCACATGAAAAAGACCTTTGTCGATCAATTTTAATAATTTTATAAACAAGTTAACATACCATCAATAAATATTCCTTAAATTATTTATGTAACTTAAATTATTCCTTCAAAAGAAGTCATTCAAACAATAATCATTTAATAAAAAAATTTAAATAACCATTAGTATTATTTTATTAAACCCAATGTTATTTAAATAAATAAATTTCTTTTGACAGTATTCGCTCATTTATTAATTATACCTAATTTCTCTTATTTCTAGAAATAAAATATTATATTATTAATCTTAATATTATAAAAATAAAAATAAGATTAAATTTATTAATATAATTTTGGCCTAGGTCCTAGAGTAAAAAATAGCTGTTATGTAGTCGTTGGAGTCTCTGCTTAGTCTATTTAACTTGCTAGGCCAGATCTGTTTCTTCAACTTGTGCTGACGATGAACCACACTAGTTGGTTCGAAACGCGTCGACAAAGGTCTTTTTCATGTGATTTACGCCGAATCTCTTCTTATAATCGAAAATTTGTAAATATCAAACAAAAAATACAAATTAAATAAAAAAACAGATAATATACAATTGCAAATAACGAAACATACACCATACAATTTTAAGTCAATAAAAAGAAAACTACAAAATTAACTGCAATCACAATTCAATACAGCAAACACACTATTGCAATTTCAAGTCACCTACAATACAAATATTCATAGATAAGCACACACATGGACACGCACATATATATCCAATTTCAAATAAAGGAATATACAAAGTAAAA
Source organism: Pinus taeda (assembly GCA_000404065.3). Classification (NCBI taxonomy): domain Eukaryota; kingdom Viridiplantae; phylum Streptophyta; class Pinopsida; order Pinales; family Pinaceae; genus Pinus; species Pinus taeda. The sequence goes on along the minus strand of APFE030927063.1, from coordinate 4,016 downwards.
GTTGAAATAAACAAACATACAATATACAAATTCAACTAAACACACAACATACAATTTCAAGTAAATAAAAGAAAACACTAAAATATGATTATTCAACTTTAAATAAAAGTAAACTCATAACATACAAATTAAAATCTACATTATACATACACATTGAAATTCATAATTCAATTCAACAAACACATGATTACAATTTCAAATTAGACAAGATATTCATAAATATACATTCATATAACCATTCACGTGTATATATGTAATTTCAATAAAATAAACATACAAAATACATGTTCAAATAGGAAAACACGCAATATACAATTTCGTGCCCAAATACAGAAGAAAATAATCATTTTGGAAACCACTCATATATAAGCAATTTTAAACAAGCAAACACACAATTCAACTAAACACACCATCAAAACCACTCACATATACATGAAATTCAACTAAGCACAAGCTTACACAATTTAAAATGAACAAACAATGATGGTGCATAGTTTCAATTCAAAATATCAACATAAATACATAAAACGTTTTCAAAATCACAAACATATATATATACAAATTCAAATAATGTTACAACTCTCTACATTTAGAGTTATAGTATTTCCAATGAATTAATTAATTCCCAAATTCCTTCACAAATATCTACTCATTAGAAACTAATGATAAAAAAAACCTAACCTCAATGTAATAAATAAAAATTGGTATGATAAAGGCAAACAATAGTCGCAATAAAGATATTTAGAAAAGTAAGAGATACCTTTTCCTTCTCTACCCCTAGAACTATAAATAAGCTTCATTTCGAATAATAGGTTTGAAGGTTAATCCGAAAGTTAAAGATGTGACAATCTAAAAAAGTTCCAAAAGATATTCTGTTCTTAGAGACTAACTTAAGGATATTTTACTAAAATCTAGTACTCCTTGGGGCTGTTTGAAACACAATGAAAATTAAATTTGGTACCATCGAGTAAGGCATAACTAGATATCTATTTTTCTTAGTTTTGAATTCTCCATCATGCATAGTCAAAGTGATAAATATGTAACCCTTTCAAGTATTGCAAAATTTTCATGAAAACTAAGTAAAGGATATTGTATCGAAAATTCCTACTCTTCGAGCTATTTCAAACAACTAAAATTTAAAATAAGTACCATAAAGTAAGACATGCTAAGGTGATTTTTATCTTTAGTTTTGTGGCAATTTCAAACAACTAAAAATTAAAATAAGTACCATAAGGTAATACATACTAAGGTGGATGTTTTTGGTTAGTTTTAGCTTGCTTTGAATTTCACATCGGGCATAGATGAAGAGCTAAGCATGAAATATCATTTCTTCTATTTTCAAAACAAAATATTTTCTTCTTGTTTTGAAAAAGAGCATAGACTACTAAGGAAAACCACTCAATAATAAAAAAACCTAAAATAAGGAAAGAAAGGACACGTCTACAGATGCTAACAACTAATTGTGAAGACACCACAAAAAGATATGTATGATTACCATACCTTGTAAGTAAAAGTAATTATGAGAAATTGAAATAGATTCTCTTCAACTCAATGTCAAATTGGATAGTGAAATTATTAGAATAAATAAAACCCAAAGGATATACCAAGTATGCAACCCTTGTTGAGACAACAAGGAAGAAAAGTTTATCATAATGCTTAAATGTAACACATTAACTCAATTTATCATAATGCTTCAATGTAACACATTAACTATTGAAGATGACAACATAACAAAATTCCAGGTTATGTCATTTAAGGGAAATATGTAGTCATGACATAGAAATTTTTGTTGCGGGTAATCAACAATTAAAGGTAAACGTTGAACTAACTTATAACACTATGTAGCAAATTGTGTGAAATTACCAAACATTTTACTTTATCTACATTGTAAAGTTTTGAGCTTATTTGTAATCTATCATGACTCAATCTTGCATGGTATCAACCTAATAGCATTGTATGGAAGAATATTTGTTACCATTACCTTTTATAAATTATAAGGGAAATCATTAGTTATTGAAGGATGTTTCTTCAAGCTAATAATGTAGCTTAGCTATTCATTTTAATTCAAACAACTAACATTTTGAATAAATGAATCCCCCAAAAATGAGGAAAATACTAACAAACAAGACATCCCCACCAATTACCAAAAATGGTTCGAGAATATATACCTAAACCAACATTCTTCCTATAACCAACTGAGTTCATTTCCTTAATATCAAGGTCTCGAACGAGCATTGAGTACAACAATAGTTTTCATGAATATTAAATAGGAACACACAATCAAGTTAATTAAATTGGATTTTAATTTAAGCACATTTAATGTTCATGGTGAAATGCATACTTTGAGAAAACTATTAAGCACATACCTAAGATCAAATCAAAATGTGGGTAGGAAAAAAATCATAAGTCTCAAGAAGCCATATCAAATTGGGACATTGAGAATAGTAGCCATTCAAAAGAGGGAAAGTCCGCGTGCTAAAAAAATGTATTCTACATTGTGCACATCTTGTTAGGAAATTAAGAACAAAAAAATGTTTTTCACTCGCGTACCTATAAAAATGGAAGTGTAGTGATAGTTGAAAAATGTAAATACTAAATAATAATTCATAGAAATATATATCTGACTTGCAGTTTACACAAATTGGTTTAAAAAATTCCCATCCACCCAAGTACATCATACACGGTTAAATCTCAAATCCAACTACATTAGTGTTAATAAACAATATTCGGTTACATTTCTAAAAGCACTTAGTAAGTTTCTTTCCTAGATAAGTAAAATGGACAACAATCCTACTCCACTAATAAATAGAAAAAGTTTATGGAAGACACAAATAAACTATGAGTTTTAAATACAAATTTAATTAGGAGCTTTGAGATGTTCATGATATTTTCTTTTTGGCTTGGCTACGTGAAATATATCATGAGGTGAGTGTTTTGATGTTCATTTCAGTTTGCCAACCATTTCATTTATAGGCTACACTAATTGCTGTATTCCTATCAAGACCAAAAAGCATGCCTCATTATAAAGATTGGCACACACAATTCCACTTGTACTTTTTAAAATTTATTAAAAACATTTTTGTAAATTTATCAAGACACTTACCCTACATACATATTGCTTTACAATTTTAAATAAAATATTATATGAATATCGAATAAATTTCATATAATAACTATTAAATAAAATAAAAAAATAAATAATATAATATATCCATCACACTCTCTAATCTTAAATCCTTTCCACACCCTACTTCAAACATACTAAAAATAAATAAAATGAAAAATGAAAAATAAATAGACAATTAATTCTAAACTTAACATCTATATAATAATACGAGTAAATAAAAAAATAAATAAAAGCAAAAACATGAATCGAAACCCTATTGTACATTTGAGATTTCCCTTCGGAAAAGCATTAATTGAAATAGAATAAAAACAACAAAAGCATCCACCAAACAAAAAAGGATGAACCTGACAATCAAATCATCAGCTCAACGTCGACCGAAAAAACATGAACATGGCAACAAAAGCGCCTGGACAGAAAAATCATGAACCTGGCAACAAAAGCATCTGGGTGGACGGAGAAAAAATGAAACTCGCAACAAAAGCATCAGCCCAAACTGGATGGAAAAAGCATGGAAGAAGCATGAACTTGTTAACAAAAGCATTAGTGTAACCTGGACGGAAAAAACATAAACATGGCAACAAAAGCATCAGCGTGGACGGAAGAATCATGAACCTGGCAACAAAAGCATCAGCGTGGACGGAAAAACCATGAATCTGACGGAAAATTCATGGTCCTTGCAATAAAAGCATTTACCTGGCATATTTTTCAAAAATAAAAAGCACAAGCATAGAAATTTAAAAAAAGCAAAAGCATCAACCCATTCGTTTCCAAAAAACAGAAAAGCGCGAGAATTGAAAGTTAAAAAAAAAAACAAATAAAACATGAACCTTCAATTTAGAGGCCGTAAAACACTCTTATAGCCGTTGAAGGAGGGAGTTGGGGAATCCCT